>VXBL01010397.1:0-31749 GCA_013400195.1 Aramus guarauna
CATGGAGGTGGTCACAATACAGGATGTGAGCCTTTTTGGTGTTGGTGATACTTCTGGTGTAGCTTGCCTGTCACCCGTGTACTCCTTTGACAGGCCTTCCACAGCCAGAGCCTCATACTGGTTGTACAGAGGCACTTGGGAAGGTGTGATGGGCAAGGAAGAGGTTTGCCTGCCATCCCAAGTGTTGGATCTCCCTCCATTCACTCCTTCCTTTTAAGCTACTGCCTTCTGCCTGGCAGGGGGAGGATACAGTCCCCTTCATCTTGGGTTTTGCCTGGTGTCTGTCCCTGTTTCTGTCTCAAGGAAGGCAGAGCTTGGCTCCACTGGTATATCTCTCTTAGCCTCCCTGATGCTCCTTAACCTTGCTACTTCCTCTCTTTAAGTAGTTGTTTAACCTTCAGCAAGACCTGAACCACATTCAGGAGACCTAGCAATAGAAACGTGCTGGTCCGAATGTCCAAAGGATATTCAAAATTCTCAAGAACTGTTGTAAGAGCTGTTGTAACTAGCCAAAAGGAGAAAGGGAAAGTGAAGGTGTTCCCGTCTGTGTCCCTCATAGGTTGCTTCTCCACAGAAAAAAAGTAGAGATGGTAATTCCCAATACTTCCCAGGAGATAGCACCCAAGGTGAGACGGAAGAGACAGCAATGCTGAATACACAAACCAAATATTCTCATGGCCAATAATGCTATCTTATCATAAGGAAGTAGTACACCATGCAGCAAAAGGAGCATCCTCATCCAGCTCCCAGAAAAGATAAACAGCACCGTAGCAAAAACATAATACCAGTAAGAACTCACAAAACGCAACCATGTGAACAACTAATACGACATTGTGTACAGCAACTATAAAACTAATGTAACGTAAACTTACAACTAATTTAAGGTGCTCTGGTCAGATCTGTCATTATCTCAACCCTTTGAGCCCCATATTGGGTGCCAAAAAGGACTGCTGTGGTTTAGCCCTGGCTGGCAACTAAGCACTACGTAGCCGCTCACTCACTCCCTCCCTCTCCCCAGCAGGATGGCGGAGAGAATTGGAAGAGTGAAAGTGAGAAAACTCATGAGTTGAGATAAAAACACTTTAATAGGAAAAACACAAAATGGAAAGTAATAATAATATATACAGAGCAAGTGATGAACACCACAATTTTTATTACCCAGAGTTGATGCTATGCATGACCTGCAGCTGCCCAGCCTCCCAGCCCACACGTGCAAACAAAATAAGACAAGGAATTCTTTTAGGACTTCCCAACAGCAGGCAGGTATTCAGTCATCTCCAGGAAAACAGGGTGCCATCATGTAACAGTTACTTGGGAAGATAAACGCCATCATTCCAAAGTTGATGCTGTGCAAGAGCCCCAGCTGCCACGCCTCTCAGCCCATCCCCAGTTATAAATGGGACGTGATGTCTTATGGTTGGAATATCTCTTCGTCCAGTTTGGGTTAGCTGTCCTGGCTGTGTCCCCTCCCAGCTTCTTGGGTGCTTCCGCCTTCTCATTAGCAGGGCAGTATGAGAAGCTGAAAAGTCCTTGACTGCTTGGCAACAACTAAAAACATCAGTATGTTATCAACATTGTTCTCATCCTAAATCCAAAACACAGCACTACACTATCTGAAAGAAAATTAACTCTATCCCTGCCAAAACCAGAACATCAATTTTTATGCCTTTTCTGTAAAATAGAGGACATAACTTATGTTTTAACTTTAATATGTTAATTAATTTGTTTGTATTTAGAAAATGTTAACTAACACTCTGACAGTGTTTTTAAAGATTATTAAGGAACCAGGTGGAAAAAAAAGTAAAAATCATAGAATCTTGAACTTGGAAAAGACCTCTAAGATCATCAAGTCCAACCGTCAACCCAACACCACCATGTCTACTAAAGCGTGTCCTGAAGTGCCACGTCTACACGTTTTTTGAACACCTCCAGGGATAGCAACTCCACCATCTCTCTGGGCAGCTTGTTATAATGCCTGAGCACTCTTTTGGTGAAGAAGTTTTTCCTAATATCCAGTCTAAACCTCCCTGATGCAACTTGAGACCATTTCTTCTTGTCCTATTGCTAGTTACTTAGGAGAGGAGACCAACACCCACAATATATTAGATTAGATGGTTTAAAATATTAAAATATTAGATGGTTTTCTCAAATATAGCAGATCACATAGCATTACTGAAAAGTTGTGTGTCAGATGTGTGGGACGGCTGATTTTCAGCAAGTGTCTACAAAGTATAACTACTTTATGTATGAAATGGCAGTGATGCACTATTGGACGTTCTCCAAAATTCTGATTTCTATATCACCATCTTTACTACCTTTTCAGTTTTTTCATGAGTGCTTCTAACGCTTCATTTGTTGGTGGAAGCTCTGTAATCTCTTCACTGAAGTCATAGGTACCAGAATGAGAAGCTCTCTATTGGGAAAACTATGACAAGAATTTGTGAAGAACCTGGTGCCTTTATGTGTTTTCTAGCTGCTGCTATCATCCCATTTATGTGTTTATAGAGTGGTTAAGAGTTCATTTAGCCCTTCACTGTTAAGGAAAAATAGCAGTCTAGGATTTGTGCCTCCAGCACAGATCAGCCTGTTCTGTGTTCTTACACTTAATGTGGAAAAGTGGTTATTTTTTGCAATGTAAATCAATTTCTTAGCCCTTGGTAAGTCCTAAGAGTTCAGTTATCCTCAGTGTTAAAGAACTGGGCTTTATTTCCTTTCTGAATTTGTCTGACTGCCGTGTAGGATCCTATGCTTTATAGAAGTATTTCTCTTGTGACCTTCCTAGCATATAACCATCCATGAATATATCTAGCTATTCTGCAATATTTGCAGATCCTATTTTGTCTTGCAGCACGCTGCAGATTTATTTTTATTCATTAAAAACAAAAATTCCAGAATGAAAAAACCCCAACAATCAGAAATATCTGTCAAGTAAAGTTAAGTTTTCATTCCTTTTGTTTATGATCTCATAACTCTTATCTGATAGATAGATAAAAGATAGATAAAAGAATATAACTTAAGGACCAAAATGTACCACATATTTCATTCTGTGAAAATGATCAGTTTGGGTACAGTGTAGGTAGTGAAAGGGGTGACAGCTATGTTTCATGCTGGTGAGTGAAAATGCTAATAATTTGGTGTATGGATATGGCTAACGATGTATGTGAGGTGTTGGCTGGGACAGAGCATAGTAATTTTATCTCTCCTTTTAAATTGATGTATGTCGGTAGTATCATTCCAGTGATAAAACTTAAAAGCTGAAAAGAAAATGATTCATCAATATCATCTTGTCGGTCATGTGCAGTGTCTTTTGCAACAGAAACACATGACACCACGTTTTGGGTTTTTTCTTCCTAAATGTCATCAGCAATACTTTGTAGCTAAGATACAGTCACACTGAGCAAGACAGTGGAATGGGAGAGGACCCAATAGAAATAGCAGAATCTAGTTACAGTACTTGCTTTCTGGAACTTCAGTCTCTGGACATCTCTGCATAATCTATATGAAAGTTTGATTTTGAGACCACTTACATGTATTTAATACCCTCTTTTTCTTTTTTTTCCCTTTAGAGTATTACAATAACACAATATTTCACAGAGTAGTGCCTGGCTTTATAGTGCAGGGAGGTGATCCCACTGGAACTGGATCAGGTGGAGATTCAATCTATGGAGCTCCCTTCAAGGTATGTATCTGTATATCTTATCTGTTAATTTTTTGGTTACCATCAGTTGTTCTTCCTAACATGTTAGGATGTGAGAAAACAAACCTTATATTAGAAATGCAACATTATACATGTGCTGTACTTGCATCAGTATTTTTGAATATGCCTTTTTGAATTGAGAGTTTTTAAATCTAGCTGTTCTGATATTATGATAAATGTATAACCTCACTAGCATGAACTTCACAAGGAAAAATAGGGAGGTGGAAGAGTGAAGAGAAGGTATTGGTAGGTGGCAAACACAGGTGCAGAAATGTACATTGCTTATGCACGTTGTATCTCATTTAGCAAAGGTCTCTGAATTCTGTATATGTGTTCATTGGTGTTATTGATACCAGCATGGCTCATCTCTTAACCAGGAGGCTAAGATCCTGAGTGAAGCTACACACACACAGCAGCTGTGTTCTCTTCTGTTCTGCCTGATTATTTTATTTCAGACGGGGCAGGCAACCGTAACTTGTGATAAAGCCGCATCACCTGTTTCTGGGCCTTCCATCTCCCTGCTGCTAGAGTAGACTCATACATATAACACAAACATGGTTTGTGGAAAGGACTGGCACCTGAGCAGAGAAGAAACAAAAATTACCAATATTGTAGTAGCATCAGTGCTTAAAATCAGTGATATCTCAATATTGTAGTGTTTAGAATTGTGATACTACCATGGTATTAATATATTACTGTCATGGTTTAACCCTGGCCAGCAGCTAAGCTCCACGCAGCTGCTCACTCACCACTTGCCGCCAACGCCTGGCGGGAGCGGGGAAAGAATCAGAAGAGTGAAAGTGAGAAAACTCATGGGTTGAAGTAAAGATGGTTTAATAGGTAAAGCAAAAGCTGCATGTGCAAGCAAAGCAAGATAAAGAATTCATTCAGTGCTTCCCATGTGCAGGCAGGTGTTCAGCCATCCCCAGGAAAGCAGGACTCCATCACACATAGCAGTGACTTGAGAAGACAAACACCATCACTCTGAACATCTCCCCTTTCCTCCTTCTTCCCCCTGCTTTATATGCTCAGCATGACTTCATGTGGTATAGAATATCCCTTGGGTCAGCTGTCCCAGCTGTGTCCCTTCCCAACTCCTTGTGCACCCCCAGCCCGCTTGCTGGTGGTGTGGTGTGAGGAGCAGAAAAGGCCTTGGCTCTGTGTAAGCACTGCTCAGCAGTAACTAAAACATCCCTGTGTTATCAATGCTGTTTCCAGCACAAATCCGAAATACAGCCTCATACTAGCTACTATGAAGAAAATTAACTCTATCTCAGCCAAACCCAGAACAATTACTCATTGCTTTCACCTTGCTTTGAAAGTAGTCCTATTCTGTCTTACGGTCCAGAAAAGGTTCTTCCTATGGATTTTTATGATACTGTACTATTGCAGTCTGTTATTGAGCTTCCAATTATTTTACATGAATTAGGATTTTTCTCCTAAATAGAGTGGTTAATAAGAATGAAGGTTTTACAAGAAACATATGAAATGCAGTTACTTTTAGAAATGCTTAGGATTTTTTTAATATTGGGGGGATAATAAATTCCAACAAAAATAATGAATAACAAATGATTATTAGACAATGATTGGAGAAAGTTAACAAGACAGAATTTAGATTTTTTTTATTCAGTCATGTATCTTTATTATTGATATATGAGTTTCTAACATTTTTCTTTTGCTGTTTGTTGGTTATGTGCTTATGGTTTCTTCTGAAAGATTTTTCACTTGTTTGCATTATTACAGACACTAAGAAGAAAAAACATTGACTAAAAATAGTATTTTCTGCTGAAAACAGAAGCTTTTAAATACAATTGTGACTTTAACTTTCAAAATACTTTGGTTTTATTTCTGTCTGAATTTAAAGCAAATTAACAGCATATTTCTGTGTGTGCATATTGATGTAGATAAGCCATAGCTAAAGAAGTGAAAAAAATAGCTACATACTTACATCCTGTTCTTTTCTTTTCTGTCTTTGCCAGGATGAGTTCCATTCACGATTGCGATTTAACCGAAGAGGACTTGTTGCTATGGCAAATGCTGGGCCCCATGATAATGGGAGTCAGTTTTTCTTTACGTTGGGTCGTGCAGATGAACTTAATAACAAGCACACAATCTTTGGAAAGGTCTGCTACAGAGACTAGAGTCCCAGTTTGAATTTGACAGAAGCTACTATAAGTTTCTCTATATTCAAAGGCAATTTTAGTGTTGCTTGCTGCTGTGTACATTTGAAATCTATTTCACTGCTTTCTTACCTGTCTCTGTTCTCTTTGTTTCCCACGTCTGGTAGAAATGTTTCTATGTTCCTATAATTATCTACTTTGCTGTTGTAATTCTTCTAAATTACATTTTTTGTGTTGTATTCCCTTTGAATACTCTTACTCATATTATTATGGCTCTGTCTTATTAATCAAGTCATCTAATACTAGAGACAATTTAGAAAATTCTGTTTGTAAATTCTCATTACCTGAGAAGAATCAGGAAAATGAAAAACGTAAGATGAATTTACCACTTGATTTACTTGAAAGAAAATAATCCATCTGGGGTTTTTACTTCACAGTGTCTTTTATTTTTGTGTTTCATAGCTCCCAGTAAGAATTTGACATCTTCCTCTGCATAAGCTCTCAAAAGTGAAGGTTTAGCTACCTGCATTCATTCAACTTCTGCTGTTAAATTTAAAGAAAAAAACCCAAACATTTGTACATTGCACTTGCTGTCTTTTAGAAGTCTTATTTGCTTACAGTATTTCCTATGTAATTTGTATTTTCAAAATTCTTTACATAATAATTGCCTTGCATTTTGCAGAATAATTAACAAAAAATACAGGCAAGGGCTTTCAAACCTTTTTTTATAAATTTGACAGGTTACAGGGGATACAATATATAACATGTTGCGCCTGGCTGAAGTAGAAGTTGACAAGGAAGAGAGACCTCTCAGTCCACACAAAATAAGAAGTAGTGAGGTAAGTATGTTCTGTTTTGAAATTTTAAAATTATTTTGTTTGTAGTGTTCAGAAAACTGTCCTTTAGTATGAAAACTTGGCATGTCTTTTTTATGTATTGTTTTAAAATACTGAATCATTTAATTATATCAAAATACTTACTGAAGATATGTCTAAAATAATACTTTTTCAACAGGTTTTGTTTAATCCTTTTGATGACATTGTTCCAAGACCAAATAGAAAGCTGAAGAAGGAAAAACCAGAAGAAGAAACTAAAAAGTCCAAAGTAAAAGGCACAAAGTAAATATATGCAACATGAGTGGTGGTTAATTTTCTTTCACCTTTAATTTGCAGCTTGGTAGTTTTTTATTTCTGCTTTTGAAACACAAGGCTTTACCAAAATGCACAGAGGAATGTTCTCTGATCTTAGCAAAACCTGCTTCCCCGTTTCTGAAGAGAGCTTACAAATCAGTTGCTCTGACTGAAGTGGTTACTGTGCATCAGCTGAGGTGTGCAAAAGAGAGGCAGAAGGTAGCTTAAGCCTTTCCCATGGGCAAGAATGTACAATCATTCTCTTGTGACTGAGATGACATTGAAGTTAATGTGTACTAGTAAATATGTCATAGCTCAGTTTGAGGTTTCTCAACTTATTTTAATAGCCATCACTTCTCTCCCACTAAAATACTTCGCAAAAGTCAGGCATTTTGACAGAGGAAATTTCAGTTTCTGTGAATGAGATTTGATAGTAATAAACATGCATTGAAAAATTAATAGGAAATCTAAAGTTTGTGTACGCTGTTAGTTCTGTTGGACAGAAATACATGGTATGGCTGCCTGGTTCCAACATAGTGTAAATAAATAAAAAAATCATTATTTCTTTTAATTACATTCTGTGAATGTGTGTGCATTTTGGTGCCTGAGCTGTCATATCTTGAAAATTTTATGTATGTTACTTGACTGTTGCTCTGTTGGAAAAAATAAAACCGCAACTACTCTGTTTTCAGAGTTGTCAGCATTTAAGAGTCTGTGAAAGTTAATCAAGGCAGACTTTCTTAAATTCCATCTTACCATTTTCAAAGTGATGCTTAGCTATCCTGTTTTGTCCTAGGAATAGAATAGAACATGCTTCTCTAACTATTTGATGTGTATTGCAAAACAACATGTTGTAGTTGTTTGAAATTGGAACATTTAGCAGGACAAAAAGTTTTTTTTAAAATCACATAACAGTACGAAAGTAATATGTTTAAAGTTTATGAAATGTTAAGACGGTATTTAAAGTTTTACTAGAAAATGCATTTTCTCTCTCAAAGAAATTTTAACCTGCTTTCCTTTGGGGAAGAAGCTGAAGAAGAAGAGGAGGAAGTCAATAGAGTTAGTCAGGTACTGTACCAAATCATCCCCATTTTTCTTTTCAACTTAAAATTATCTTTTTTGCATGTTTGTGAAAAGCTCTAAAGTTCTTAATCTTGTTCTTATGTTTGAGTTTTGAACATAATACTAGAAATTACTTCAGTTTTTGTAATTCCACTATTTTAATATGTTGAAAAAACAGAAGTTTTCAGCTTTTCTAACTTTGAAGGTGCCTTTAGTTACTGCGTGATATTTTTACATTTCCATAAACATGAAGTTTCATACTTCATAGTGTAGATCTATGCTACTGTTTAACATTCATGGAGGGGATAGGTACTTTATTCTTCTTCACCTCATGAATTATAGGAGAGTGATTTGATGGCAAAATACTTGAGGTTTGAAATAAATCAACTTGTTCATTGCCCGTGCATTCTTAGCTCCATTTTCTTACGTATATCCATTCTGTGTGCAAAATGAAGTGGGGTTATTGTGGGGAAAATAGTGCATTGTCATAAATATTGCACTATTATGAATTGTCCACATTCACAGAACTAGGGTTGCATAGGTAGTCTTTGATCTAACATTTCCTCATCTGACTTTGCCACTTAAATGAGGTTAGTTTAAAAATTTCTTTAACAAGTTGTCATTCTCATTTCTGCTGCTGACCAAATAATTTCTCTACAGCCCTAGGCTTTCTTCATTATTTGTAGTGTTTGGGTACCTACCTGTTTCAGTTAGTGATTCAGGCTACATGGTTCTGAGTTCTGTACCACGTAAGTGAAAAAATGCTCCTCAAGATTTAGTGAAAAGACAACAGTGAATAATGATGAACAGTATTACGGTGAGATTGTACCAGTCAGGATGATCGTAGAGACTTATCACAACACTAGTTTTAAATATTTTTCAAGTTAACAGTCAGACTAACTATACTTATTTACTGTAACATCTTCCATTCTGCTCTTGGTATATGTCTGGGTTTTAATATTGCATTTAACTCAGTTGTTTTGATGATCTTCCCTTTCACACCAAATACTTGCTTTTCAGTCTAAAATTATCTAAACAGAAGACCTCTTTCATGACAAGCCCAGTTTCAGTGTTGTCATGCTGTCTGCAACTTAGTGTTAAAATCTCATCCTTATATTATATTTGTGCTGACTGAATTCTGGACTAGCTGTAGCTGGGGAAATAACCAAATCAACCGTTTCTGAAGAATTTCTATTGATTCTTTACAACAGAATGAAACCTTTTTTCCCAGATCTCATTGCTTGTTTCTAATAGGTCTAGATCAGTATCTCTATAGTTCTGGGCATAATCTTGATTAAGGTGAAGTATGTGAACTTCTGCACCAACTTTCATTCTCTGTTTTCAGTAAGAAAAATTGAAGGTCAAAGTTAATACTGGGATTCTTTGACATCTACAAATTCAGAATCCTTCTGTGAACTTTTTTGGTTGTTAGATGCAGTAAGTCTTGCTTTTTCAATGTAAGAAGGGTATACTTTTAAGGACTGAGGTTGAGAGGAAAATCTGCAAGTAACTGAGGAATCCTCTAACAGATCTGGGAAAAGGGAACAGGCTGCAGCTAAAATTATCTAAATGAAATTATCTAAAGAGTAAATGAAAACACCGTGTATCAGGATGAAGTTTTTAGGTATTTAATGGTTTCATGTTTACATGTGAAAAATAAGAATTCTTGTCTTAATCACGTCATATTAACCAAGTAAGTATTGAATTTAAGAATGCCTCTCTAAGTCTTTCCTCCATTTTCCTCATTATGAACAATTTTCTACTCTGGACTTGTTCAGCCTGTGCTACACTTAGATTAAGTGAGGGAATATATTTTGCCTTTGCTGCAATGCATCACCCGACTCTTGTTCCTGAGACTATACAAAGAAGGGGAAGAAGGATAGCTGGGGATATGGATCATGGTAGCTTTAAAAAAACGGAGAGAGGGAAGGAAGGATGGGAGTGGTTATTCCCTGTTTCTTCCAGTATGAAAATTGAGACACAAAGATAAATGAGCAAATAAACATACAAAGAAAAACTATTTTTCCCTCTTGGAATTTAAGTTGTGACCATTTATGCCACAGAACATGATTAAAATGAGAAGTACAAATACTTCCAAAAAAAAGATTAAACAAGGGATTAGGTCCATTGGTGTCTTTTAAATGTTACAGGTCAAATTGGGTCTTCTATGTCAGGAAAGCCTCTAAATGGTTATATTATAGAGGGTGTGAATCTTAGAAAGAAAACTTATGAACCCCAGGGAGTTACAGAATGCAGAAGTAACAGGATTAGGGAGGTTTGTGTCAAAGAGTGGCAAGAGCAGAATGCCTGCATGAGGGAGGGTGAGTGAGGAGGCAGGAGTGATTCCAGCACAGGCAGTGCACTCACCAGCACGGGCACAATGTCATAGGTTCTGGATACAGTAGGTGGAGTTGGTTGCTGGTAACAGGATCCATCAACAATCCTGGACACAGCAAGCAATAGCCAAGACCAAGATCCCCATCTAGAGAGTCTGATCAGGAGCAGCAAGAGATGGGACAGGAGAGAGGCCTGGAGACAAGTCTTCAATGTGAGTCCAGTAAGCCCATCCAGAAGATGGGGTTAGACACAGATACAGCTATTACATAGCAGAGGAGCTCCAGGTAAAACTAGGTTCTTCTAGCTCCTGAACACACACACAAATTACTTGTTGAAGGAAGTAATTTTGCATATTGCTGAATGTCTTTTTTTCTACATAATAAAAAATGGAAGTTGTATTTAAATCAGTAAGGTTTTATTATCCACACAACTACTGTCTTCCTGAAAGGATTATAAAATGCGGCCGAAATGGAGGCATTCAGGTCACATTACAGACTGTTTCTGTAACAGAGATTTTCAGTCTGATTTCAGTCTGAAATTTAAGTGTACTTTTTGGATTAGCATGGGGAATGCTTCCTTACTGCACTCTTCCTGCCTGAAGATCTTATATGTTGTTACATTTATTTGACTGCTTTCTTCAGCAGATGATTCCTGCATGATGTATTGCAGAGTGATGCGTTTCAGGTTGTTAATTTCTCTTTTTTCTTTTTTTTTTTTCCTAAGTGTCTAATTAGTGTTCCACCAGTTGCTTTCTACATGTTAGTTCTGTGAGTTGTCATATGCCATTATTGCAAAGTCAAGTTCTTACCTCTTCATTCACTCAAGTATATATGCTAGACCATGTATCTTTATGATGTGTAATGATTCTGATGATTAAACAACCTTTCTTCTTTTTATTCCGTCTTTCCTTTAAAATTAAGTGCATTGCTATTGCAAAAATACTTTTTAAATCTGTGGGGTCAGTTTGATGCTCTTCTTTCACAAACACCTGCTCTGTTCTTTTGCTGTTCAGAGTGTTTATGCTTCCTGGTTAGGCTAAAGCTAACAAGAAACAAATTATCTTTTTCTTATTATTATCCTTTTTCACCCCCTATTCTCTTAAACACTGAATTTTATAATACCTTTTTTCTTTTGTTTTAACAGAGCATGAAGGGAAAAAGTAAAAGTAGTCATGATCTACTGAAGGATGATCCACATCTAAGCTCAGTTCCTGCTGTCAAAAGGTTAATCTGTGATTTTCAATTTCCAGAACAGATTTACTTTCAGGATGTTAAACCTGATTAACATTGTGTATACTCATTGTTTATCTGTTAGTCTTTAAGAAATTAAGAATGTCAATGCTGGTTTGGACCAAATGTTCCTCTAATCCACTATGCTGTCACCAACATTAGCCATCATTGGATGCCCAACAAAGGATAAAAGCAGGGCAAGCATAATGTTTACCCGAGTAGTCTCCCAGCCCTCCATCTACTTTGAGCTCAGTCGACTGTCAGAGGTTGACGTGGTTCATCTATTTAGTAATCCTTAATAGCACTCTCATCAAAGTACTGAATGTCTCTTGTAATATTGTCTACATTCACACCCTCCTGTCTGCTTCAGGAAGAAGTACCTCCCTTTTTTGTTCTGAACCTGGCTGCTGCTGACGTCATTTGATAAATTCTAACTCTTATGCTGAAAGAGACAGTAAACAGTCACTCCCTTTATATCTCTTTTGCCCACAGTCCCTTCCAAGGGAGGCTATCTCTTTTCTAGCCTAAATTTTTGAAGCCTGCTCAACTTATCTTCACACAGAAGTTGTTCTGTACTTGTGGTTATTCTTGTTGCTCTTCCCAATCCTGATACTGTTCTAAATTTATTTTTTTTTTTCAAATCGAAACAACATATTAAAAATGAGGTGAATCATAAATCAGTATGCTTGCATAAAGGTAGTCTCGGTTTTCTTCTCTATTTCTTTGATTTGTTTTTTAACCACTGTTCAGTATTGATCTGAGACAATTCCATGAAAATGTATCAGCTCCAACAATTTGCTTATCATAGATTCACAGAATAGCTTGGGTTGGAAGGTGCCATTAGAGGTGATTAAATCCAACACCACCACCACCACCACCCCTGACGCACAGTGAGCAGGGATGTCTTCAGCTAGATCAGATTGCTCAGAGCCCCGTCCAACCTGACATTGAATGTTTCCAGGGATGGGGCATTTACCTCTCTGGGCCACCTGTTCCAATGTTTCACCACATTCGCAATAAAAGATCTCCTCCTTATATCTAGTCTGAATCTACCTTCTTTTAGTTTAAAACCATTACCCCTTGTCCTATCGNGCGCCTCCCAAGTCTTTCTCCTCAGTCCCTTCATCTCCTAGCCTCTGTTGATACCAGGAGTTGCCCTGACCCATGTGTAGGACCTTGCACTTGGCCTTGTTGAACTTCATGAGGGTCACATGGGCCCACTTCTCAAGCTTGTCCAGGTCCCTCTGAATGGCATCCTGTCCCTCAGACATGTCAGCTGCACCACTCAGCTTGGTGTCATCTGCAGACTTGCTGAAGGTGCACTTGATCCCACTGTCCATGTCATTGATACAGATGCTAAACAGTACTGGTCCCAGTACAGACCCCTGAGGGTCTCATCAATGATGTTCATGCTCAATGTCATGATCAGTGATGGTCAACTGAGAATGCCTTGTTCTGTATGTGGAGCTCCTTGTTCTGTAGGTAGGAGTCCTTTTCCTCATGTATATAACTTTACTTTTTTCTACTTCAAATTTCAGCTATCATTTTATTATCTTATATTTCAAGTCCTTCTGCAATTCTTCAGTCTGCTCTTAGCTTTACTAACTTAGTATTATCAAAAACCCCAGTGACCTGTCTCTTTGCCTGCTTTGTTACTGAGCACAGTGAACAGATCAAGCCCCAACACAGGCGACATATACACTAGTGATCTCCCTCCGTTGCAAGAAGTGATTGTTTGCTTCTAACTTTTGTTACCCATCTTTTAAACTTTTATTTATTCATGCATGGACTTTCCCATCTCCCCAGGACTACTTAGTTTCCTTAAAAACGTTTGGTTAGAGATTCCATGTGAGTACAAATATATCAGAGAAATTATCCACAACGACATGTAGTCGCTTCAAAACACTCCGAGAGATTGGTAAGGCAGTTCCCTTTATAGCCGTGTCACAAATCCCAAGTGGGTCATTTTGCATCTTATGGTGCTTTTTACTTGTTCAGGACTGACATCAGAATTACAGACCCGGATGCATTCTAAATATGTTCTTTAATACTTATAAATGTGGTTTTGGGAGGGTTGTGGGTTTTTTTTAGTTATAATCTTCTATTAAGAAACACTTCCACAGAGAGTTTTCTAGATTAATTTTTTAAATTAAATTAATGTCTTTGATTCCAACAGACTTACAGTTTCTGTGATTACCTTGATTACTTATTTATGGCTTAGGGTGCACCTCAAAGCTTTGACTTTTGGGGCTTCTTTAATATTCCTTGCTTTGTTCCTCTAATGTAACTTTTTTTTTTTAAAATTGTGGGATGGAAGAATCTTCAAGGGCCTTTATTATTAGTTTGTGACAGTTAACAGTAGATATGTTACCCTTAGTGTATTCAAACAGATACTACCCTGTAGCTCTGCAACAAATGAACTTTTTGATGTTTAGCTTACTTATCAGTACAGTGCGTGTCGAACATGCCTATATAAAGAAGGCTTTCTAAGGCTTTAATTTGCAGTGAAATGCTAGAAATTTATATGAGATCAAAACCGTCCATCTTGAGTGACGTTGTTTTGTGGTTTTTTTTCTTTTAACTGTATACATCAGTGTTGTGTCTGGATAGCTCAGATATGATTAGAATTTTTCCATTGTATTAACATCTGTGGGTTTATCCTGTGTTTTTAAACTATTCTAATTAGAAAGTCAAATGATAGAAAAGACTGTTAATTGATACTTTTAAGATGAATGTGAGGATGATATAAATGACTAAGTTGACTAAAATTTCAAGTAGCTAACCAGACAAATTTTTTTATAAGAACTGGGGGTTTTTAAGCAGTATTTTAAGTTTCTTCTGATACTTCAAAGTAGTGATGATTCTTTTTCTTCTTTTAGTGAATCAGCAAGTGAAGAAGGGGATTTGAGTGAGGTAAGTAACATTTTTTTACAAATAAGTCTTTGCTTTTTACTCTGTGTGAATTAGATTTTCTGAGGGAAACAAATGCTACTTTAGAGATTCTTGAAAAATAGCGCAAGTCAGATTTCCAGCAAAAGGCTGGAGGCCCTTTCAGACCTGTAAGGTTTGGCCATTGTGAACATTCACAGCAGGGTAGAGTTACTCCTACATACTACCTACTGCATTTTATAAAAACTGCTTCCCAGATATTTTGGTCAGTAGATTAGGTATATGAGAAGTTATGTTCCACAGAGTGACAAACCATTAATAAAAGCCCTGAAATCGATTCTTAAAAAGAAAAAAATAAAATTGAATGAATAACAGTATAACTCCAATGTCTGAGGTGAAATCTGTGTATGAGTAAGAGTACTGTTGGAAAGACTTCTTTAAGGAAACAAACTTTCAGTGAATGTTTATCACTTAAATTGTATTGATCAAGACTGTCACCTCTGAAAGACAGGAAGTGTGAATAACCAAGGAGTAAAACTCTACCAACCATGGAGGCTGTTTTAAATACAAAGAGATTGTCATACATGGTGCAGAGTAAGGTTGCTAGCTGAAGTATGTCTTTGCCTCCAGCCATAGGTCATGGGGATACCCCTTTGAGCTACTGTTGAGAGAAGGATGTAATATTTGATTGTACTGTAATATTTGAGTGTAATCTCCCATTCCCCAAACTGAATCCTGAGAAGTAGTTTTCCGTATCTATCCACCATGCACAGGTACTGCACTGTTAGTTGATGCACTGTGGAAGTGAAGGAAGGACACAATCTAAGCAGTTCTTGTGCCTAAAAAAAAAAACAACCAGAAAACAGTCTGCTTCTATCTTGTTTCCTGGTTCTTCTTCCACAAAACATAGTATAAGTTCAGGTTCTTGGACTCTTCTCCCTTGTAATTTCTGCTGTGCAGGAGCATTTAAGTGTTAGAAGGATTCCGAGATGGGTATTTCATTAATAATTCTTCAGATGTTCAAATAGCCCTTTGTTAAGTGAACTGGATTCAGGGAATATAGAACAGGGACATGTTAGATATATTTAAATACATTTTTATTTTTCAGCCTAATTAATCTGAATGCTGTTGTAATAATGTCATGAAGTAGGGAATAGGAAGGGTTTTTTTTCTCTGCTGCAGGTGCTCTCCTTAGATTTCATTTCATTGAAAGATCTTAGCTAGAATCTAAGACAGTTACCTGAGCCTTGTAAAGTGGTACTAGTATTTTATCATCTCTCTTGGATTTATTTCAGTTAGCACGTCGCAGGATCGCTTTCACGTTTACACGGCTGCAACATGTTGGCAGGTTTATAGCCATCCTATGAGCAAATAATTCTTCCAGATCTCCCTACCTCCCCCAAACAACAAGTCTTTGGTGTGTAAGAGGAGCTCTTGTTATTATTCCCTAAATGCCTGACCTGGCTGTTCATGCTATTAAATATCATCCTGTTTCTCTTACTGCAGTCCTCAAGGTCATATATTTCATGCTCTGAGAGTCAGATCCTTTGCATTAACACTACCTTATTGCTGTTTGTTAAAACTTTTTTTGTGCCTAACTCATTAATGAGAACATTATATGAAATGTGTTCACAAGAGGCAAATTTTTTCTGCGCCAGTGACATTCCTCCGTTTCCCATTTCTGCACAACTTGTTTTCCTCTCCCTATTTGTCAGATAGGTACTGAACAGTAAGTTTCCTGTAGTACTATGGATAGATAAAGTTTGATATCCACCCCCCAATTCAGTAATGGCTAAATCATATTACATACAGTAGCCATTAGTCATTCTGACACAAAATCTCTCAATACTATTTTGTCAGTGTTTTCCTAGAAGAAAACCGGTGAAATCCTGTGTAGAGTGAGGGCAGTGGAAGATTTGAGAAGTAGGGGATTCAGCTGAGTTGGACAAGTTGAACCATTTTCTCTCTCCCATTTTAAAATACCATCCATAGAACATCCCCTCCTGTTACTGAGATTTCTGTAATTTTTAATTAGCTTACTAGTTAGCAATTGGAATTTGTCTGGGATTGTCCATTTTTATTCTAGAAATTCTCCCATCCAACTCTGTGCTTCGATGAAATGCTCTTACCTAATCCCTAGCCAAATATCTACCAGGAGTCTGTCTTTATCCTTGACTGTTAAATACCTTGAACACAGTCCTGTCATGTTCCTTGTCTGGATTCTGCCCCCTGCCATTGAGGTCTCTTGTCATCCCATCTCCCCAACAATTTATCAAGTTAGCAAATCCTTCAGGAAGTTTCATTATCTCCTCTATCATGGATGGGTAGCTTCCTAGGAAATTAACTGAAATTCTTATCCTGTTCCGTTTTTCTCTTTCCCCTATTTGAATCAAACAGACAAAAACCCCACAACAACCTTTCAGTTATTTCATTTACAAAATATTCAGCTATTTTACTGTGCTGAATATTCACAGATTTCGTTTTTTATTCCTGACTGGTTTCGTGTAAATCTAAAATCAAAGCATGGTGGTCTGAAGATTCCTAAATAGTGACTCAAATACATCATCTGAAATCTATTTCTTGATTTTTCTCTTCTATTCCCAAAATTCTGCCTCTTGCTGATTTTATTTTTCTCCCCTCTTCCTCTCCATGTTTATGGACATGGTCTTCATGCTAGCCTTCCTCCTACCTGTCAGTCACACCTGGGACATGTACATTGTCTTCAGTGTTCCTCTCCAAGTGCTGACATCCTGGCAGTCTCCTGGATACAGTACAGTCCTGTGGAATACCATTTCTAAGTCTGTCCTTTCTCTCTCTGTGTAGTTAAAGTTATAATCACGTAGCATCTTATGCTTTTTCTTTAGCTAATTAGCATCACTACAAAATAAATAGATGTACCATCTAGTCTTTGAGCTGGCTATTCATGCAGGCTTCCTTCTTCAAGGAAGAAAGTAGTCAAACTTAGATCCCTTGGTCTAGTCAGGCTTTTTCTTCATTACTGAAAGGAATGACATATTTCTCTCTCCAAATTTCTTTGAACTAAGCTGGATTATCCCCTTTTGCCTTCTTCTGCTTGGCCTGGAAATACAGTACCTCTGTAGCAAGTCAGGATGATTGAATCCACAGGTTTTCACAGCCTCTTTTGATCAATGTGGTATTTGTAAATTCCCTCACAGAGAATAATGGGCAAACCTCTTCCTTCCCATTGTGACTGTAGCATAGCCCTGTGGCAGGAAGTTCTTAATAAGTTTTGTGGCTTTTTTAGTGGAAAATGAAGGAAATGTTTAATGGATTGCCTTGATCAAATTTTGGATTCATGAGCAATGACCAGGCTCGTACCACATTGCTACGAGGTCTTCTGCAGACCTATAAAGGTTTGCAGTCTAGAATAGACTGGTTTAGGTTTTTAAGCCGTACAGAAAATGTAATTTGTGTGTGAAAAAATATTTAATTATCGTATTTCTAATTTTTTGTTCTTTCTGAAGCAAATAAGGAGATATTTGTTTGAAAAGTTTGTTCTGAAGTTAAGTTTTTTCTCTTTTTTTGCTAAGGGATTACCTTTGTAATAAAAAGCTTTCTAAATTCAACATTCTGTAGTGAAACAAAAAAAGCTAAAGAAGTTTTATTATTTGAAATAAATAATAAAGGAGGAAGAAGAGCATGATGAAGATGCTGATAGTGTAGAAGGTGAAGCTGCTAGCAATGAGAGATTTCAAATAAAAGAACGCATTGCCAAGAAGTTGAAAATTGATACAAGTGAAAATGCTAAACAGCAACTACAAGAGGAAGAAACTAAGACAGAAAAGAAAACAACTAGTCGCAGGTAAGTATCACACTTTGGTGGTTTGGTTGGTTGGTTGGTTTTTTGTCCTTCAGCTTTTTTACAGTTAGATTTTTCTGCTCAATTCCAGTTTTGCAGTTACTACATTGGCAGGTTTGTATTACATTAAAATTACTCCCCATCCCTGCCGCCAACTGCAGAAGATGAACTTGCCTATTGCTTTCTCATTTCTTGGTCTCATTTGGAAGTTTGAGCCAAAGAGTCAAGTTACATTTTGTTACACTAAGCACTTATTGATACCTTGTATGGGAGTTTTATTTTTCCCTGTGAGTTATAAATGAAGAGTATTTATATGTATTTATCATACTTTACTGTGTCTTTCTACATAGTTGTACGATTGAGTTTTGTAGCTTATCTGTGATAACATGTGGTGGTCATCCACCACGGAGGCTTACAGAAAGTATAGGCTTCCTAGTCAGCCGTTAACATCTGATTTAACACAGTAGTCATTCTTGCAGTGTACCAGTTTTTCAATTTTTCAGTTTTTAGACTGCAGTTGACATCTAGGGTTGTTCTTCCAGGGTTGGAATATATCTGTGTTTAGTAGTTTAAGACTATATTCAAATCATTAAACTAGCTCTAGACAAATTATTACGTTTCTGTAGCAATATTCAACTCTTTACAGACATAAAAGCGTGAGTTTCAGTCCTGTAATATAGCTGTGCCAGCCTTCATGAACATGTGTACTGATTAGCACTCAATTTTCAGTGAGTTAACTTGTTTTCTTGGAACCTTGTGTCTTGGCAGTCTTTCTTTCACAGCTGGTTTGGAAATTTTTGCCTAATAATATTTATACTGCATAAAAACATTTGTCATGTATGCAAGTGATGTGTAGTGGACCTGATGACAAACTTACTAGGAATTATTGGCCAGTATTTAAATAAATGTGGGCTCCAGAAGTTACTGGACAATTAAGTCTTTGCAGTTATAAAGTTCAATGTGTAAATTTACTTACTCAGTGAAACTTACTGGGGGGTAGGAGGAGGAAGCACCATAAAGATAATACAGATTCTGTTCCCTAACGCTGCACAATTGTCATAAATAATGGTCTAATGAAATTATTCAGGCTTTGCCTATACTATGTCGTGGCTGTCTCAGATTCTCTCCCACAACAGTTTCTTCTGAACTGAACCATTCCTCCTCTTTTCTTTTTATTTTTTTCCTTTTTTTTTTTTCTTTACACCCACTGCAGTTCTGGTTTTATATGTAATGGCTGAGGCATATTGTCAACATAGAAGAATCCAGGACAGTCTATTTGTGACAAAAGAATACCTTATATATATAAGGTATAAATGCTTCAACATAAATGCTTCACAAGTTCCACAGCAATTACCATCCCTGGCTTTGGGTCAAGACACATGAAGATCAATTTGTAATAAAAATACACTTTAAGATAAAATACATATTGAAGCTTTTTGTTGGAAAACAGAAAGAATAACTGAAACAAAACTAGTTGCTGTTTGACAGTCATCAGAAAGTCACATATCTAAATTGCACCCCTTGCAGGTTATTCTGGTTTTATATATACGTGCTAAAAATAGAAACAACTTTATCTTTCTGAAGAAGGGGACTGTTGCCAGTTATGGTGGACATTCAATCATTATCTTAATTGTAAAACAAAACTAATTATTAAGAGAAAAGGGAAATCACACCCTGACATTTGCAACTTGATGCATATCAATCTGATTATTTTTACTGCAATAAATTGATACTACTTTAAAAGCAAGATTAGTAAGTTTTAAGTATTCCACGTGAGGAAGTATTTTTAACTCTGTATGGCCTATATGTTTAGAAGCAGGTCATGTTTTTAGAGTGGTAAGAACACTTGTCTTATTTTGGATAACCTTTTAATATTGGTATATTAAAATATACCAACTGTAAGTGTTGCTGATTGTCTACCTTTTTTGGAGCAGTGAAAAGCCCACTGAGAAGGTTGCCAAGAAAATAATTTTATTAACCACTTTAATAAGTTTGAATAGCTCCAGAAAATAAAATATTCATGGGATTTAAGCAGGAAATTTAGTGTCCTCTTCTACATCTTCTCCAGTAATGATTTAAATCTGAGAAGCACACCAGCTACAGAACAGAAGCCTTTGTAATTTGAGCAGATCTGTGTAGGCTCCAGTCAGTTCTTTTTCAGGCCTAGATGATGTTACTTCCAAAGTTCCTTGTAATTTTATGTTTGCTGCAGAGAAGACCCCATATACTCAATAGCCAGAGACAAATAAGCAAGAGCATTTTACATAAAAAATCCAGCTCAATAACATAAAAGGATATAGTAAACAAAATCTGTAATTTAAATGGGCATTAGAGGGATTTTATGTCATATGATTTTACTTTTACTTAGAGGCAAGGCAATTAACTTTCATGCTTTGGCAAACTTAATGTAGTCAACAAGATTTATGTGGTCAGATCTGTAAACTGATGTTAATCCATATCTTTTGGAACCGTACATACATCTGATCTCTTCGTAGAACCAAGTAGTATTACATACACCAGCATAAAACTCAATTTCTTGAGCATTAGCTTTCTGTTTTTCATTCTTCTTTTCTCTTGATAAGACTGCCTAGATCACAGTACATGAAATTTAGTGCCATGATTTCATGGCTGTGCTAGATATAACTAGGTATTTTTTCAGAGGATGTATACAAGACATCTTCTAAAAACCTATCTCCTGTTTTTCCTTTGTGCCATCTTTGAAGTTGTGCTGTGAGGCTGCTTTGGAAATTGGTGGCTGTACTATCTGTGCTCTAGACAGCTGGTCCACAGGAGATATACTGAGATCAAGGAGGATGATGGATAACTTGGATCTGGTTACTAGTCCTACGGTTGAGATCGATGCATAATCTCTGGTAAATTACATGCATATTTATCTTGTGTTGATTAAAATGGTTATATGTCAGTGTGTGGGACAGCAAGTACATGAGGTAGTTTTCTGGCTCATGTTGCAGAAACATTGTGCTGTAGCAGTTTCCTGAGTGCAGAAGGAAGTAATTCCTGGTTTTCAGTACTCTGCCTTCAGTGATTGATTAATCCTGCACTCTAATAATGTTTGTGATATTACCCAAAATATTCCCTGGACAAATACAGATTAGTATTAAATAGGCATATTGAATAGTGGAGGCGAAGATTCAGAAATTTAAACATTCTCCGAGAAAAGATTTTTCTGTAAAAGTACCTTTAAGTACATGGCAGACAAATAACATCTTTAGAACAGAAAACCACATTAGACTCTGTACATGCTTACTACCTACCTATCTGTCCAACAACCTGTCCCCAATCTCTAACTGTCTGTTGGGATTTACAGGGATGGCTGCTAGAAACAAATTTGCCTAAGGTATAATAGCAAGTTTGTAGCATGAAGGGAACACAAAGCTAGAGCATACCCTTAGGAATGAGATACTCTATGGCCAAGCTTGTGTGACATTTTATCACATTTTTAGAGACATCTGTGTAGGCATTCTGTAAGCGGCTGGTTCTGCATGTGGACAATCAACATGCTGTGTTTGTGGTTATTTTGCTCTTTCAGGGCAGTAGCAGTAGTATTATAGCCAAATAGCTTATCTTAACTCAGAAGTGGGTTTTACTGGATGTTTTCTTGGCAGTTGGGAGCCATAGCCCTGGGAGACACTGCTTAGTACCACAGGTAACATCACCTTCTAGACTTACTGTTTTCCAAGTAATTGTCTGGCATCCTCTGGCATGAATGTCAAAGTCATGGTATTGTTTGTTATAAATGAGGTGTTAATAACTTTAAGGTCTGATGAGATAAAGTAAGATAAACATGATCAAGTTTCATTGTCTGAAATAGTGACTTTTTTGTAAGCGTACTGGACACGACTGATAATATCCTCATGGTACTTCACCACCCACTGTCATCCAAGTGTGTGTTGATCAGAGCAGGCAGAAATGTGGGAGGTACAAATATCAAACAAAAAGTTGGATCCACCCTACATAGTTTGAAGGGTAATGTCTAGTAACATATCAGAAGGCCAAGAAACATCTGATATCTATCAGAATTGTTCATCTCATCAGATATTTAAATGTGCTAATAGAATAATTGAACTTCAAAAAATATTTTTTCAGAGTACTGTCTGTTGCATTACTTTTTCTACAAATCTGTATTCATATGTATCAGTCCTGTTTCTTTTAATATCCATTTGTGAAGCCACAAGTTTGCACATCTGTTTCAGAGAAACAATGTGGAAACAATAGACACCTTCTCAAATTTGTGGAACTGAGATCCAATACCACTTCTAAATGCAATCATACTTGGACTGCTCAAACGGTGAAGTTAATTTTAGTCATTTTAGTATGCATTTGAACCATTTGTATATTTTTTAAAAAATAATTTGAGACACTTTCCAATTTTGTATTAGATAGGAAACCTCGGGAAAAAGAATTTCCCACTCATTCTGGCAAGTTGCTAGAGAAATTCCACAAGTCTGTTGTTTTTTTTACTAGAAAGCTTAAATCGAAACTTCAAAGTATAGGACAGCTGTTTACATGCAGGAATGTATACAGATAGAATAAGTGTTTGCCTTCACTGCAATACTAATCAAATTTATCAGCATTACTTCAAGTTTGTAAAATGGCAGTGGCTTGAGATGATCATCTGAAGGTTTTAGAGTAAACAGTCCTCTTCTAGTTTGGTAATTAAAAATATTGTTTTTACGTTTGTTTTCATCCTGTAGGTGGAGCTCGGGTGCTACACATTACTTGTTACCAGCTTTTAAAAATTTTCACTGCTGCTTGTTTGCAAGACTTGCAGTGTGCAAGTAGAGTGCGGTTGGCTGTACAGTGAAAAACTGTACAGTCAACAATTTCAGTTGCATCCTTATAATGGATGTGCTATTAAATAGCAATATGAAATAGGTGTCTAGAATAGCTGAACTACTGTGGAAGAAAAGCTGACTCTTCTTTTTGTGTAGTTAGCATCACTTGAATTTAACTCTGTGTTTGTATTTCCTGTTGTGTATTTTTCTACTAATAATGCTGTGACTTGCAGTTGATCTAAGTAATCACACTTCTTTTGACATATAAGTCATCACTGACTATCATAAGGAGATGAATAATGGTAGTGTTAGTCACTGTTAACTACTGTTGTAATTAAGAATAGCTATATTGCCACTCCTTTGCATTCCTAGTTTTTCTTATAATATGCATATTGCTTGTCATGAGTAAAATACATCTACTGGGTGTATATATATGAAATTACTTGTTTCATCCTCAAAGCAGAAGCCTGTAACACTTTTTAAGGTGTCATTCCTCTGACTTCTTTTTCTCTATTTCTTAAAAGACAAGATGAAATAATTAGTTTACTTACAGATATCTGCACTTGGTCAAATGGATTGCATTCCTACTGTCATTTTGTCATCTAGGCACAGTAGTAATAAAAATAATTAATAATGCTAGGCAGACATGCTGAAGTTCATGCTAAGTCCATTTCAGACCATGCAGTAAAAACTGCATACAGTTAAGAGACTAACATTTTCTTAGCATCTGAATAAACATTGACACACTGAGCATGCAAGATTGCTTTCCTCAAGTGCTGTCATAGTACTGTGGTGTAGAACAGCCAAAGGTAATTTTATGTGTGATGTCATGGAAGTCTTTTAAAAGATCATTAAATCAAACTTCCTTTTCTCTTTGTAAATCTGCAATTGTTATAAATGAAGAATTGGATAATTTTTGTTGATAAATTAATAATATATAGTAAAATATTTTGTTCTAAATGCATTTACTGTGCACTTATTACATTGTGCTTATAATGCAGGTGTTATAATGAAATGAAATAAAAATAATTTTGGAGCCTCACATAATTCTACAGCAGAATTCTTGTCATTCTTGAAATTGTTGAAAATCTGTAACTTCTTTGTATTCATAACAGTTACATTTCCATGCATCTATGGAATGCGTTCAAGGGGGCTGAAATTGATGTCATACAAGTCTGCTGTCTATAACCTGCATTGCAAGGTGGCTGAAGACACTGCAAGGCTGCTGTCTGTAATCTTTGAAACAATGTGGCAATCCTCTGACTGGAGGATGTTGCAGATGTTGCACCTATTTTCAAAAAAGGTAATCATCATATGGATGATTCAGTTAGTCTCACTTTAGTCCTTAGGTAAATCATGGGGAAGCTATTACTGGGCACGAATAGGAGTCACTATTTCCATGTAACTGAGGAAATAGTCAGCATGGATTTAGCAAAGGCTAGATAAGGGGAGAGGAGTGGGTGTCACCTGGTTTGAGCATGAAGCTAGAGTAGATGAGTTTCTGAGGTTCCTTCCAACTGAAATGCTTCTGTGATCTGTTTTTAATTTTATAATTTTATTTCTCCTAACCACCCCACCCCCCCGACTCTGCTGCAGTCTGGAATAACAAGTCCAGCAGCTCATTAGTTGTTTTGGGGCCGGGGGATTGTTCATTTGTTGGGTTTTTTTTACATATATAAGTTACATATATATGTATTTAGGTATTTTATTTGTGCTTCTACTTATTTAAAATTAATCCATCTTGTGTTCAGGCAGCTACTCTCATACTTTTTTGTGAATGTTGTTTTTAAGTAGTGGGAATGTGATGTAAATACCATAAACTTAGAGGTACTGATTCACTTTAGAATATGAACTTTATCTATTTCTATATAGAACTGTGATATTCTTTCTTCACAATAATTACTAGTTCAAATTTATTAACTATATATATTTCGAATCCTACTAGCATTTTCTTAAACTATGTATAACTGTTACTATCAGGCCTTGTCCAACAATACAGTTCGTCTCCTTGCTTTTCAGTTTAGCACCAGGAAATATAAATTGTACGTTAATAAGCATGACTTTTGAGTTCTTGAGTACAAATGCTCTTTGCAACTGACTTAGAACTTCACTATACCCAAAGAACTGCTGCTGTTTTCATACAGCAAATTCAGGGATTCTGTTAATAGTGTTTTAAGCCAAAGAAGACCATTAGATAAACTGTGCATTGCATGCCATAATGTACTGCCAGTTGCCCCTGTATTAAACGCACTGTTTGGCTACAGCTGAACACTAAAGGCATTCAGACATAATTTGTGTATATCCAGAGAGTGTAGTTTGGTCCATATTAAGTCAGTGAGTGTAATCTATTCCAGTATTTAGATACCTCATCCAGTTTTACATTTTAATTTGTCTGGCTTTGGCTTGTAGCCAGTTTGGGGTTTTTTTGCTGTACCTATTTCTGAAGTTCACTGCTGTATGCTGTATTTTCTAATTGAGTTTTTTCTGTCTTTTTGATAAGCTGTACGTACCCATTGAGTTTTTTCAGGCTTTCACAGTAAGACTTTTTTTTTTCAATCCTCAAATCACTTTATGGCTTTTTTTGTTCCTTCTCCAGTTTTTCAACATTCTTTAAAGAGCTTTGATCAGTAATCTGTTATTAGCCTTACTAGTGCTGTATGACAGAGAGCAACAACTTTTTTTTCTTACTTCCACCTCCCTGTTTATTCATACAGTGCCCCACAGCCACCCTTTTTACTGATATTCCATGGAGATTCCTTATGTTGCTAGGGCTTTCCAGATTCTTTTCAGTCATCACTCTCCAAGAACAAGTTTCCTGTTTTGTACACTTACTCTGTTTTTTACTTCATAGATTTTGGCTATTAGTTGTCTTTGGCTTTTGTTTTATTTAGCAAGCCCAATTTGCCCAGCAATCCTGATAGGAGTATTTGCTATTGTGGCAGTTTGTGTGATTCACTAGTAGTGGATTTAGTACTGAGTTCCCTGGAGTGAATAGATGTATTTCCAGTGTTTAACATCTCATTGGCAACTATTTTAAGCAATAACTTTGTAACCTAATTCTTACTTAATGAAGATGTTCTTTTGGCCTGATTTATGTTGCTGATATATTTATGGTTTTAAGGACTTCCTTACTTGAAAGTACTGGGAAGCAAGTTTTCTGGATTTTATACAGTAAGAGCAGTTATTTGGGTTGACTCTCAAATTAGCCAAGTTAGCAACCAGTCAGGAACTCACGCTGAATTCTACTAAGAAACTCTCTGATAGCATTACGTCAGAATCAATGTGCTACTCTGAAATCTTCTTGGTTTTGACTAGTATGCCTTTTCTGTGGGAAAGTTTTATGGATTATTATATTCTAGTTTGATTCAATAAGTACTTTTCTGTGTGCATGTAATCCAGTACCGATTATTTTTATTAAAGAGACATTGCCAATGAAATTGATGTAAAATTCATTTAACTGTTGAGATGGGCAGATGTAAATGGATTAGTTTTCATTTTTGTATATGTAATGAAACTAGTAGCTTTAGCTGCAGCTCATTGTAATACAGACAAATCAATTGCCCTTTTATCATGACCTTTTAACTTTGGATCCAGAAGTCTTTACTGAAGTCTATAAAGTGCCAGGTCTTAGAATACTGGAAAACATCTATTAGGTGTTAAAAGAATAAAAGAAGAAAAAAAGAAAAAAGAAAAAACTCAAACTGTCAAATGGAACCAAGTAGAGATTAAAATCTATCACTAGATATACTGTACTACTGCAAAAGATTATTGCCTGAGATTGCGTTGACATTTGGAGTCTCTCCCGCACTTGTATTTTTTCATTATAATGGTACCTTCAGGTCTTTGTTATTATGCTGCCTACATTTTGAATTTAATTTTCTTAGAAATTTTGAATTATGATATATTTATTAGTGTTAAGAGTAATAATTGTGTTTCATCCAACAGTGGAAGCTTAATTGTGAATATTTGTATTTTATTCAGAATCATTCATCCCATACTTCAAAAAAGACGCATTCACTGTGTGATTACTATGGTCCATTTGCATGGGTGTTCTTTTAAAACTAGGAACCATTGTTAGTTATAAACCAGCAAATCGGCTTATGCTGTGTCATTTTAACTTCCTTGCAGTGGGCCGTTTTGTGTTTCACACTAAAATAAGCGTCCAAAGCTATTTTAACAATTTAATAGATTAAATTGAGAAATTCCAATTTTATGCAAAAGTAGCTGTTTAATCACATACTGAAATAGAACAGTTACTGAGTGGTGACATGAAATTAGACTTTTTTATATCTCTGCTAGATACAGGAATGTATTTGAAGTACAGTGTCTTGATTTGAAAATAGAGTGGGTAATGATAATTATATAACGTGACAAAGTTAAATATATATCTGTGTCATATACTGCTATAAAATGCTAGCTATAGAGTTACAACACTTTTCATTTGACTTCATTGTGCTCTCTGTAGACTGTATTTCAAATAAGATGGTAACTAGAGATCTGTAATCATTTCTCGGGGCAGGGGGGGAAGAAAGTATGTTGTGACCAAAAAAACCCCAACTTTCCTTCTGAACATTTGGAATTTGTTCTTCAGTGCTTCCTTGTATTAAGATACTCTGTGCTGTGCTTTGCAAAACTACATCAAACATAAAACCAACTGAGCAGTCTTTAGCATTCCTCACTCTGCCCTCTGAGTTCTGATTTTTTAGGCATAGTGTAATGAGCATAACATTTTGGAAATTTTGCTGGGTACTTAGCTAGAGTTTACCATCAGCATCCCCAGAGCTCCTTCAGTTGGAGTACTATATGTTGTATATTAAAATATAGACTAATATATAAAATATTTTAATATATAATATTAGAGTGGAAGCTGAGAGACCACTATACATTCTTGACCTTATAGTTCTTGTGGCTTTCACAAGACTGAAAAGTGTTACAGGAGAATCATATAGACTACAATTTTTGCAATTAGAGGTCAAAAGTTATGTGTTATCTTCTGTAATCTCACCTCTTATGCAGTTATGTGCCATAATGTGCTGACATAAAGATCTGAAATTATTATGTGGAAAACAGAGCCTATAAATTTCCAAGGAAATTATTTGGCTCGTCAGAACTACCCCACAGCTTTTCCCAAGTAGGATGCAACACCTATAACCCATAAAATTCTAACCAATATTTCTGGGAAAGTGCAAAAACTGATATAATGCTGAATTTCGGGGGAACGTGTAAGCAGCAAATCTTTCCTACTAGTTCTGTTTCAATGCAAAGTATCAAAACATTTCTCTTATATCCTAACCCTTGGTGGCTTTTATTACACTAAACATACTAATTGTCCTGCTGATTGTTCTTTAGTAATTAATAGATTCATATTTCTATTCCTGCTCTTTTGCTCTTGGGTTGAAATGTCATTTAAAAAGCTTTTGGGAAAAGCAGAGCCTTTCTGATGAAAGTACTAGGCATATGAAATATACTGAGACATATACAGAGCAGTATGGCAGTATTCAGTCTTCCTGTTTTTATTGACCTGTGTCCAAGCAGTTTCATTAGGTTAGTCATTTGCCTTAGATATGAACACTAGCTGAATTAGGCAATGTTACTTGTTCATATGAATTCTTGAGAAAGTACTAATTCAAGCATGTGAACCTGGCTGCACAGACCCGGCAAGGACGTAGGAGATATAATTTCTATATTATGCAGGTAGTATCTACCTAAATGTTTTCAGTATACATGGGGACAGTGTTGTTTCACTAGAGAAGTACTTTGTGGGAATCTGGGTAAGACTCAACCTGAATACAGTCGTAGAGTTTAGAGTATTAACTGTAAGGGAGGGATTAAGTTGTGCCATTAATTATGAATTAACTTTACAGCATAAGAATATAGAAAGCTGCTGCTACATGTCAAGATCAACACATTTTTCTGATTTTACTCCATAAATGTAGATGCTTTTACATACAGTCCTTACCACACATATGCCAAATTCAGCTCAAACTCAGAATTGTGACTTGCTTTAAATGAGGCACTAGCTTTGAAGAATTGAGAGATTGTCAGAAATTCAGTAGACAAAATAATGGTCTATGAAATATCATTATACAGCATAATACCTAATTGACTCTGAATGTGCATTGTACTGTTTCTGATTTATGCATGCCTCCTGTGGTTTGCAGGTGCGACTCTCTTGAATCCTAAATACTTTTAAGTCTCTGTTACCTGAGAGAACATGCCTGTTATGCTTTATTGCCACAGCAGTAAAGCAGGTGTGTGTGAGCTGGAGCTACCTGATGGAAAAGGGAAAACTTTTTTTTTTTTTTCCACCTGTGGTGTTGAGAAAAAGCACAGACACAGATTGATGGGAATTCATTGTCTAGGTATCAAAAAAACAGTGGGAATAATGTTGGTTTGACTTTCATTAAGAAATCTGAAATAGGATGTTAGTTTGATATATTCTTTTAAACTACTGCTCAAAAGAATTAATTCTTTAAATTCCATTTTGGTTGAGTGTGTGCCTGATTAATGTAGTGGCTGTTTTCAGCTTCTGCCTTTTGAAAAATATAAGCATATAAACTTCCACATCTTTGTAATTTATAAACTGAACTTTTTTGTGTGTATGTGTGTCTGTTTATGAAGGTGTCTTTATAAATTAGATCCCACAAAAAGCACGTTAGATATTTTTATGGTATCTTGCTTGATCTTGACTATGGCTAAGGTTAAACTAGAAAATCACACACACAAAATTTTACCTCAGATATAAGAGGAAAAACCAAGAAAGAGATTTAGTTCTGTATATTTCAAGAGTGTCTGAAAGAAGGGAAATAGTTTCTGAACCTTTTGGTTTGGAATTGATATCCTAACTTTGTAATAATACCATACACAGAGTCACACACAGGCCATATAATATCTTAGTCATACCTACCTACATGTCAGATGTTTGTTTTGATAGACTTCCATATTAATTTGTGTGTGTTTTATATACTTTGAGTGACTTATCACAGCATATAAATTCAATATGGATTTAAAACCAAAGTGCTAATTTATAAATTGTCACTTATCCACAGTCATATGGAAATTTCTCACTTTTGCAAATGTTGACATGACTCAATGATTCCAGTGAAACTATTAATGTAAGTAAAGGTTCACAGAAATAAGCCTGAGAACCACTGAAATTCCTTTGGTCTGGAATTTGACAATCATTCTGTAGTATGAAGGATAAAGGAGAAGAAGGAATACATTGGCTAAAAACACAGAAAAAGATTTTACCCTTGGGATTGAGTAGCTTTTTTTTTGATTCATAAGGCTGTCTCAAGAGATTATGGCCTTCCTTTCCTGTCCCCATGGCCACTTTTTCTTGCTATTTTTTACTCAATTAGGGTGTTACAGTTGCTTGTGGAGTTCCTTGTAAGATAGATACCTTATACAATCCTAGTAAATCAGATTTTAAAAAGTCAGCTACAAAGCCACGGCCACAAGTAAGCTGTCAAAGACAAGAGACTTCTAAGCAAGTTTTAGTGCTGAAGAAAGTGTGCATGACTTCCTGCCTATAGCACACTGCATAAAAGATACAGCCATCAATCTTAGAGAAAAATGAGGATGGCATCTTGCTGAGGCTAGAACCTTGAACGATACTCTCCTTTGGTTTAATTCTTATATGTTTTATCAAGTCATTTGGTTATCAGGATTTTTCTCATCTTCTCAAGTAAAACTACTAATGCTTTTAAAGTACACTTAATTGATATTTTCTTTTGCTTTACATATTTCTTTTCCTCCATGCATGAGGGATCACTCACTTCAGTCTGACTAATTTTCTTTAAGGAAAGCAATAATATTTGATATAGCTAAGTGTAACATTTTAAATTTTATCCATTCTTCTGTAAAGCTATTGATCAGTTATTTTTTGAATCATGAGGTTCTCTGTTTAATTATCTCAGAAAATGAAGAAAATTATCTTTTCCTTTGGTAAAAATGAATTCTTAAGTTTAAGATGATAGTGTGCTCCTTTTCATTTGCATTTTTATATTTTGTTCAAGAAATTCAGTATTTCAGACATATATAACTGACAGGAAAGAAAGATTACTTCAGAATTGTTTTTAGAAATACTTCATTTATCTTACTTCATGAATCAGACCATTTACTTAGTGCTGAGGATTCCATGATTCATTTATTCTTTTTCAAAATAATGCAAATTTTTCTGTATTCTTTACCTTAATAATATTCATTGTAAAGAAAAAATAATCCCAGACATACTCTTTGTAGAGTTAATGATTGGCAGTAACTTAAAAGCAGACTATACTATATTAAACACAAACCCAGATTGTTTGGGCACAAAACCCAGAATCCCAGCACTGAGATTTTTCTTGGCTAAGCATCAAAGTGTGTTAATAGGTATAGTGTTAGCCTGGGACAAAGACGGGATTGTTACTGTGGTATATTTCATCCTGCTGCTACTTGGCAAGAGTCAGTGTATTTTTAGGTGAAGTTTGTGTGTGCGTTTGTCTAGTCACCTGGAAAAAAGGATGCATAGATGACCCGTGAAAATGCAGTTAGTATGTGGAAGGTGAGAATGTGTAATCCTTGTTACACAGTGAATTGTTAGCACTATATTGTGGGCAAGATATAATTTCAAAGGGCTGGAGTGCTCTCAGTTGTTTAGCTGCACATGTGATTTTTTTTTTTTTTTT
>VXBL01010397.1:32430-59625 GCA_013400195.1 Aramus guarauna
TTTTTTTTACCTCCAATGTTGTAGCCACTATACTCTGCTACTTAAAAAGCCGTATTTCATATTATTCTCATATTAATGTTGATAGTATAGTAAGTATGACTAGTATTCTGCCATAGTCTTGTAAATTGATATTTTAATGTTTACAAATTACATGCTCATAAACATACTTCAGTGCCCTGTGTGCTTGTGAGTATACTCTCTTTTTGTCATAGATACTTATCCAAAATAGTTTCATAATAAAATACCACAATTGTAAGACTTGTTGTGTCTGTGAATGTATCTTTACTGCTACATTTTAGTATGGAATTTGGAGTTTCTTTCCCCCTCCATTTTCTTTCTGTGAGATTACTTAATTTCTTGCAGCTCAAATTTTTGTCTCTTTGAGGATACAGGAGTTTATTTGAGAACAAGGGAGTAAAACATGGCACTTACAAGCTAGATTCTCTTAACCTTTTGCTGCAAGTGTCATGATTTCTGTAATTAATAGTCTTACTAGTTCACTGAGTCTCAATTCAGTAAAACTGAATAAACATGGTATTAAATATTACAACAAATTTTAGGAATTAAGTTTTGAGGAATGGACTTTTAAGGTTCATTGCTCGGCAGACTTTTTATTGGTAAGGAGTGAAGAATATGTGCACACTGAAATACCCCCTTTTTGATCAGAATCCTTTGCGCATGATTAAGGCAAAGCTATGTAAAGAAAATGCATTGGTTTTGAGAAAAAACATTGTGTTGTTTTGTTCAGCAACTGTAACGTTAATGAATTTCAGTGCATGTGTTCCATAAAAGATGTATACAAACTGATTTCTGTTTCTTATGATCACTTGACTTTAAAGTCAGTTTCCTAATAATTATAAGCATGAAAAAGTATTTTAAATGTTTTATCAGAAAGGTGTTTCATGAAAATTATCAACACTTGCATTGATTATTTCTGCAAAAAGATCTAAGATGTATTAATCAAGATTCTGAATAGAATTTGTGTGAGCAGGAATAACGAAAACCCAACTTGAGTCCTTATAAGGGTATATCTGCTTCTAATGAGAAGAAGCTGTTTATCTAATGAAAATGGAAAACATCCAAAAAGCCTGGACTTTGAGAGGATAAGGCAGAAAAGACTGCTATGATCATTTAATCCTGTGTTTTACCTAATAGAGCACACAAGACTCTCTTGAATTCTTTTATCTCAGTCTTATCTTTTGGTGGAAAAAAGTCTCATTTTAGTGTAGAGATTTATGCTGAAAGTTACTCCACTAAAATTTTCTTTTGTAAGTGCTTTCCTTGTTAAATAAAAATTCCACTACTTTTCAGACTGTCTTTTGGCTCATCTTAGAGCCATTAGACCTGTTTTCACTCTTCTGCTAGCCTTCTGTTAACACATTCATCTTAATTTGCAAATTGTGACCAAATCACCCTTGAATTTTATTTGATAAGTTAAGTAGATTGAGCATTAACCTTCCTTTTGTGGCATTTTACTGTTTTCCAGGTGTTTGTCACTTGTAAACTTGCACTCAAATTACGCAGTATATTCTTCCTTCACACAAGGTGGTTTGACAGTCTCTATTTTCCTTATGTCCACAAGTAGAAGAAATAAATAAATTATTTTTGCCCAATAACAATTTATCAATGTCAGGCTTATAATTATCTGAGTTATATTTTATCTTTATAAATGCTAAGAGAACATTATGGTTTCCTCACCTTCTCTCTCCCTCCTCTTCTCTAGAATTTCCTTCCTATGTTATTCACAACCAGCATTCCCTATGGCTCAGAAATCTCTTTAACTGTCTTTTAAAAAACACTTAGATGCAAATTGCATGTCCTGTTGCTTTTTTTATACTGCTTAATTTTTAGTAGCTGCTCTTTCTATTTTGGGGTAACTCAAGAAGACAAATATATATCATCTTCAGATGTCATATCTGGCTTTCTCAGAGAACAGAAAGAGTTATTGAATCTTTTTTTTTTTTTCCTACATTGTTAGTCCTTTTCCATTTTTTTAGGCTTTAATCCAGAAGGTAAAAATAAAATTTAGAAATGTAGTTGTTTTCCATACATGCTCAAACATGCATGTGTGTGTAACTTTAGTTATGACTGTTGTGATAAATAAATTGACAATGGTTATTTAATGATCACTTTTAGAACTATTTTTATGCTGTTAAAATAACATCTGAGGCCAAATTAAGAGCAATTTTTTTTTTTCCTGTTTGGTACCATTTTTTTATTCAGGCATTTGGGAGCAAATTACAAACAACCAGCTTCACCCTTTTCTCTCTACAGCTGCTTATTCTTTGTAATTCTCTGGACCTTGAATAAAAAATTAAAGATGCTGGTAAAATCAAAATATCAAGACCAAATATCATATGTTTAGGGCATCTTTTTAAGTAAAAGTATTATTAGAAAGTAATGTTTCTTTCGTATTCTAATATGTTAAAAGTTGAAAATAGGCATCTCTATGAAGGAACAGCTGACAGAAAACTAATTTGGTCAATTCATATAGTTTCTTCTTGTTTTGCTGGAGAATACCATGATAAAATGGTCTTTATCCCAAGTTACCTTTACTAATAACTAGACTAGGTATTGCCATCTTCTACAGAGGATGGCATTTTGTAGATACTGCCTTTATTACCAAGAAGGTGTTAATGGGCTGGACTATTGCTACAGGATGGCTGTCCAGTCAGCTTGTTACTCTCAGGAATATTAGGATATTAGAGCATCTCACATGAGCAAAGAACACTGGTAAAACATATAGTACTGTTAATTGCAGTGAGAACAGCTGAACAAAATACACAATTTCACAGAGCTGGCTCCATCTGGTGAGTTTTCATTTGTCTCTTACCATTAGCTTCTTTCCCTATGGTATGTTTTTTAGGGTCCCAGAGCTCAGACAATTAGTTACACTACCTCTTCCCTTTCCAGTAAATGAGGGGAATTGCTTTGTGGGAAGAAGAGAGTAATGTAGCATGCTCCCATCCTGCATTATTCCTGTCTGCCCATTGCTAGGTCAGGGATGTTAAAAAAAAGAAATAAGCATTGCTGCAACAGTAGGTAAGAAGGCAGTCTGAGTTTTAGTGGATTTTGTGCAGTGCTACAGAAATGTGGTAATACTGGGGAATATAATACCAAGGTATGCAAGTATCTCATTGGGAACCATCCTCGCTCCAGTATATATGTTGCCAGGTCAAACTGGTAGATCACGTTGGACCTTAGCTGATAACCATGAAATTAGTTGTCTCTGCACCAAGTTTTTGTGCTTGGAACACTAGGGAAGGATGGCCTGGGAAAGGACCAGTTATTGTTAGAGTTTGTGTCTGGTTTTATGTCTTATGAAAGCAATCTTTGCTCTTTCCAGCCTTCATCTGTCTCTGGAGATGACTGTTACAGGTGAGGCATGTCAGCCTGCAGTCTTCACATGTGTATGTCTGGCTAGATGCTTTGTGATCTGCTACTGGATTCATATGGTTCTTCAGGTCAACAGTGGCTGATGCTGGGTTGGACTGCTAAGTCATGCCATGGCCCCAGCTCACTCAGTGTTGAGTGTCTATATGGTCTTCTGTTCCATCTGTCTGATAGGTAGTGGTGGATTGTGTGGCATATCTCTTCCTAAGCCTTGAACACAAAAAGTACGTATCTGCAGCTTGCTGCTACTTTGACTTTGAGGGAGATCCCAAAACACCATCTGTCCTTCTTTACTGAACTGGTTGTACCACTCTGCGTTATAACTAAGTTGTTCCAAGTTGTCATCCATTTACTGCTGTGAGGTCTTATAAGTAGTTTACGGAACTACATAGGGTTTTCTTAGTATCTTCAGTTAGATGTGCGATGACAATGTATTTGTAGTCTACAATTAAACTGAGTTGTTCATGGTCCAGAAATTCTGGTAACTGCGACCTAGGCATTTTATATGGCAGTATTTTTTTTTTTATTATTATTTTTTTGTGAAAAATAATGGATAAATAAAATAAGTATCAATCTCAGAGAAGTTACGGTTTAATATATACTTACCCATTAAAAAGACATAAGACAGGGGTTAAAACATGAAACAGTAATGATCTGTGCCAATTTGATAGTGGAATACCTCCTCAGGTAAGCAGACCTGTAACAGAAACGACAAACCCAGAAAAATTTTAATCACTATACATTATATGGTAATTAACATTAAGAAGGGGCTATTGATAGGATTATAGATTGGTTTAGTTTTGTACTATTTCTAAAAATGGTTTGGACCATCATGAAGAACTGAAGTTGAGCAAACACTTTATTCCAAATTGTGATATCAAAATATTTTGTTCATACATACTCATTGCTTGGCTATATTGCAACTACTTGGTTTCTTATATCCTCTTTTGAGAGATTTAAACTGACATATAATTCTTATCACTGTTTTCATTAGTTCTCATTTTGACTCTGTGTACTTGGAAATTTGTGATCCTCTCAGTAAAAGGGTTAATGCACATTGTTTCACAGCTTCCCAAGTTGGAGAACAGCAAAGCATACCATAGTCACAGTTGGATAATTTTACAGCAAAATCACTTTTTAATGAGAAGTATATCAGCAGTACAGAGCTTTTGAAGTTCTTAAGTTTGGCCGATAAGCAGCCATACTGAGCTCATTGATGGAAAAGCATCATTTGCTGAACAAGCCTCATGCTTAAGACTGGAAGTCACAGTTACGTCATTGCTTGGTTAATTGGCTGCACCTGTCACTTGTTAACAGCTCTAATCCAGTAGTCTCTGAACCACGTGTTGAAAGGTTAACAGGAGCAGGAAAGAGCCTGGTATACTGGGAAACATTGTTAGATGTAATCTTTGTTTGGCAACCTGGTGTGCTTGTTAAATTCAAATTGTCACTTTTCAGCTCATGACATGAGCTTCTCAGAATGAGACTGTTAACTTGAAACTATGTGGTTCTTTTCCTTCAAGGCAATGCTTAAGTAACTTAAGAACACACATTTTTTTTTAGACAATGTATTAATTTGTGGGTTTGTCTTTTGTAATGAAAATTTCTTTACAACTTTGTTCTCCTTGAAGTTGAAGCGTAATTAAAAAATATGAATATAAAATTCATAGGTAGCCAGGAAAAATATACCTAGATATCTATGTATACACACATGCATATGTATTTGTTAGTATGTAGATGTCCCTTCCATGTCATAGAGTCCTCAGCTCATCCTGCCTGGATGAATGAATGAATATGTAATTTCTTCTTAGAGCACAGGACATGATTTGTCCTTTCTATAGGCCCTTTGCAGCACCTGAAATTTTTCATTAAGCTTTTTGGTAGGAATTTAAATGCGGTTTGTTCAAATTTGTGAAGCTTTATGGAACAAGGTTAGCTGCCACATTCTGTCACTGTAAATAATATTAAAGCTATAGCCTAATCTGGCTAGAATGGTCCCTGTTTTCCTTTAATATACGTAGATGGTGCAAATGAAGATGCTTCAAGCAAAAATGTCACCTCTTCATCTTTCCTGTTACTTCATTCTCTCAGAAAACAGGAGAGGAGGATGGGTGGGATCAATGAGGGATGTCAATAGAAATAAGCCAGGAAGGGAAGAGTCAGAAGAGTATGGTAGACATAACCAGGAAGATTGAAGACATGAAAAGGAGGACCAGGTCAGTGAGGAGCACATGAGAAGCACAGGATTAGATTCGGTTGGGTATGGGTTTGTGAGAGAACGAGAAAGGAAATTCAAGTGACTGGCAGTGTAGAGTGAGAATGGATAGATCTAATGGAGAATCTGACTGAACAAAGGATGAATTTATTCTCATGCTCTTCTTACATGTGCAGTTCTGAGATTGGTCTCATGGCCCCATGGGACACAGGAATGTTTCTTTAGAGAAGGGTATAAGTTGGTAGGGTTTTCATGTTGGAATTAACATTTGAATATTAATTGTGACATCATAACATCTAATTTGGAAGTGGTTGGTTGTATACAGAATGGAGAATATTTCTAATGCATATACATTAAACACTATCCTAGTGGCAGTGTTTGTGATTCATTATCTTAAAAAAAAATCGGCAGGACATAGCAGTGACTTTAAATATAGAATATAATTGTTACAGAAATGGCATTATGGTAATACTCTCTTTAAAAGTATATGACTGCTGTAGTTCACTGTACATGGAATAGATGATAGTGAATCAGTGATTTATTGCTGCTTTTGTTGTGGTAGAAGATAGGGTCCATGCTAATTTTTATGGATACATTTGCTGTCTTTAAGATAGCATTCTCAAACAAGTTGTGTTGCTGTTTCAGTGACTAGAACACAAAATGGAAAAAAAAATACTTTTGAGTCGAGGTCAGCAGTTGTATAATCCCCTCCAGGAAAAAAGGATGGACTTAATATTTTCAGCTTACTCTGAACTGCAATTTTTTTTTTTTCTCATTTTTAATGCATATTACCTGTGAAACACTCAAACTGACAGCTTTTTCAAGACTTACTGAGGGATATTAATTACAATTTGCTTTGGAGTATTCTGATGATTTATTTTATAATGAAGATATGATCCAGGTTTCGGATTGTTTCATTGATGCTTTATGTACTTGTTTTTTTTCTTACAATTCAACATTGAGCAACTTACTATTCATTCCCAGTAGCCTAAGACAAATAGTTACTAAACTACTTCTTAGGTATGTTCAACTGTTTTAATTACAAGTTATGGTATCTGAAACTAGGCGTTTTGCTAAATTGCCCAAAGAAAAACAGATTGTAAGATTTAAATCAAAACCAGATTGTAAGATTTGTAACAAACAAATCACTTCAGCCCTCTAAAATGCTAATTTGTATATGGGGGGGGGGGGGGCTTATGTCATGGTCTCTCTTGTATTTCATGCTGATGATAGTATCTTTATGATAAATATTTTAAATGGAAAATGTAATTGAATTAAATGTGGCGATAATCTTCAATTGCAATGAAAGTGTAGAAATTAATTAAAAGCAAAATACTATTTTTAAAAACAAGTGCATGATCTAGTGAAAACAATCTTTTTAGTTGAAGCTGTTGGGTTTTCAATACCACCTCTGCCCAGAAAAAAAGAGTTGTAGTTGGTAGAATTTTATCAGGATTTTAAATCAACATTGAGACACCATCTTACACCCTTCCTGTGTAACTGAATTCAAACCTTTTTGAAAAAAAGACTTATGCCTACCAAGAAAACAGTATTATACTGCTTTATAAATGACTCAGGATCCAATTATACTTTTAAAAGATTATTATTACTATTAAAACTGTTACAATTCGTATTTTTGTTTGGCAATTTTTCAACAAAGACGATAAAAATAATATGATTATCCTTAATCAGAGGCGATTTTTTAGTCACATAGCATATATTGCTCTTCAGGTCGGTTTTAAGTGCTGTCCTTCAAATCCTTTCTGTAATTTTCATGATTAAAAGTTTCTCCTGCGAAATTTCCAGTGGTCAGACAAAAGATGAACTGTTGCTGACTAGTACATAAATAGTTTAACTTGTTCAAAGGCATAGAAAATAGTTCTGTTTTGCATCTGCAAAATTGTATCTGCAGTCTATCCATTGCAGGTATATTAATGCAATGTTATGGCAAAGCTTTAGCGTTGTAGTCATAGCCATTTTCTGATGGGACGTTTAAAGGATTAAGCAGCTGTTTTCGTAGCTATGTAATCGATAAGATTGTAGAATATTAGTAGGGGAAAAATGCATTCATGAGTGTCTGTGTTTTCATTCAAGCACTTCCTCCACAAATTCACTGCCCAGTAACCTTTAGGCTCACTGTGTTGTTTTTTTCATTGACTGCTGAAATGGTAGTTGCAGCCTGTTGGCAGAAAAGGATGGGTTTGAATGGTGGCTATTGTTCTATTAACGTTGGAGCCCTCTGGCTAGAGGATCAGCTAGAATGCCTGCTAAGATAAAGTGACAGTGTTGTCTCCTGTTCATGGGAATAACTCGCTGATAAACTATTGACAGTACAAAAAGCCCTAAGGGCTGAGGGTAGGAAAAGCTATATTAAACTTAAATGTATTGCTCAGCAGAATTCGTATTTACAACATAATTCATCCCTTAGTACCTTTTAGAAAGGATGAATTCTACGTGCTTCTTCCACAATAAACCTTACTTATTTGTAGTCTTATGGTTTATAAAGTAATTCTTGAAACAATTACAAATCATGAGGTTCTATTTCTGTCTCTGCTTTCATGTTATTTTTTTGATGCTAGAATGTTTAAGGCATCATCTAATCCTTACAGGGCAAGGAGTTATGTAATGTTTATTAAATAAGTATATTTCCAGTACTCTTACTCAAACTTGTATGCCAAAAGGCTAAATACTAAGTTCCTCTCTCATACCTCCAAATCTTGGAGTAATTGTTACATTCAGGCTAACTGTAGGTAAGGATTGGTGTCATCATTGTTTCATCAAACTGTTAGAATGCTCCAAAAGATACTGAGCTTGATTTAAATACATTTATTACAAGTATTCTTTGTGATTAATATAGTGTTATAAATGTGTGCTGCTAAATACCTCTGGAATTAAAATGTTCTATCGTTCTTGAAACTTTTTAGTATGTACTGAAGATTGGAATTCTTGAAGACTGATATTTCATCCTTACAGTAATGTATGCTTTTAGAAATTTTATAACAAATGTTGGAACTGTTAACTTAGAATCAAAGAATCATTTAGGTTGGGAAAGACCTTTAAGAGCATCAAGTCCAACCATAAACCTAACACTGCCAAGTCCAGCACTAAACCGTGTCCCTAAGTGGCATATCTACATGTCTTCTCCATAAACACGATGCACAACCAGCATGAGGTAAAAATCCAAACTCTGAGGAACTAAGATTTCAACATCATTCTTAAAGATGTATTTCTAAAAGTCTTACGTATTTGAAGAAGAAAATATGGTAAATATCCTTTTATCTGTCTTTTTTTTCTCCTTCAAGTGATGCTTCTTATATAAAATCACCGCATTATAATTATTGTTCATTCATTTATATTGTCATAAAATTTAAGTGTATATTATACTGAAATTGGTGAAGTACATGTGTTCCCTTTGTGGCTGGGCAATTTTTCAAGAGTGAAATTTTTGTCCCCTGAAATGAGTAACAATTAATCTCTTACATTTTAAGTTCCTATAATGGTTGTACAGTCAGTTTCATAGCCATGTATTTGGTTACATTTGTGAAAATCCATCAGTTTTGTGAGGCTGTTCCTTACTTTGAGATCCAAATAATACGTGTTGTAATCTAAATAAGTGGAATGAAAATGGCCTTTTTACAGCACTTGCAGGTTAATGTGCTTGAGAGCTTCCATTGTTGCAAATATGCTGGGTTCCTGGATAATTTACAGTCTTACTGAAATCTCAGGACCCAGTCTTCAAGTGTGTGGGTTGCCTATCTTTATTAAATACTAAACATTATTCAGATTTGTACCTGAAGGTTCAAGTCATTCCTAAGTATTCTGCTTGAGGTCCTGGCTAAACAGGTAAGTGTAAAACAGTATATAAATATAAAAGGATCTATAATTCCTGTGCGGTTACTCTCAATCTAGTAAAACTGTTTTTTCTGGCTTAAGTTCCTTGAGACATTTGAGCCTTGCTATGACAAAACTTTTATTTTCCAAAAAATTAGTGCATCCATGTGGGGAATACACGTAATAGTAGTGGTCAGTTGTAGACTAAATCTCTGTTAGTACATAATCTTTTAATTCCCTTTTCTAGCTATGTGGAAAGAAGCCCTAATACAGTCTTTCTTTGACTTTTAAGACTAACCTGAATACAGTACTGAGTAAAATACTTTCTGCTACACTCTCACTTATGTGACCACAATGACATCAACTATTCCTTCTTTCCCAAAGAGTGGAAGATGTCTGTTCCATGGCCTGAAACTGAACACAATACTCGAGGTGCAGCCTCACCAGTGCCAAGTACAGGGCAACAATCACTTCCCTGGTCCTGCTGGCCATGTTATTTCTGATACAAGCCAAGATACTGTTGGCCTTGGCCACCAGGGCACACTGTTGGCTAATATTCAGCTGGCTGTCGACCAACACCCCCAGGTCCTTTTCCACCAGGCAGCTTTCCAGCCACTCTTCCCCAACCGTGTAACGTTGCACGGGGTTGTTGTGACCCAAGTGCAGGACCCAGTACACAGTCTTGTTGAACCTCATCCAGTTGGCCTTGGCCCATCGATCCAACCTGTCCAGTTCCCACTGTAGAGCCTTCCTACCTGTCTTCCTACCCTCCAGCAGATCAACACTCCTGCCCAACGCACTGTTGTCTGCAGGCTTGCTGAGGGTGCATTCAGTCAGCTGGTGAAGGGTCTAGAGCGCAAGCCTTATGAGGAGTGGCTGAGGGAACTGGGGTTGTTTAGCATGGAAAAAAGGAGGCTGAGGGGAGATCTTATCACTTTCTACCTGAAAGGAGGTTGTAGTGAGGTGTGCGTGGGTCTCTCCTCCCAAGTAACAAGCCATAGGGCAAGAGGAAATGGCCTCGAGTTGCACTAGGGGAGGTTTGCATTGGGTATTTGGAAACATTTCTTCACCAAAAGGGTTATTAAGCATTGGAACAGGCTGCCCAGGGAAGTGATTGAGTCACCATCCCTGGAGGTATTTAAAAGACATGTAGATGTGGCCCTTAGGGACATGGTTTAGTGGTGGACTTGGCAGTGCTAGGTTAACCATTGGACTTGGTCTTAAGGGTCCTTTCCAACCTATGTGATTCTTTGATCTGCCAAGAGAATCGCTCAAAAATTGCAGTTATGGGAACTCTGACTTGTTTTCCTCAAATCTGTAAGTTCTTGCATTGCCTGAGGACAAGACTTAGAGTTGTGAAAACCTTTGCATAGCAGCTGAGATTCTTCATATGAAGCATCTTCTGCTATGGCAGGGTCAATCATCTTAAGCATTGCAAGCTCAACAATACATACTCTCCACACCAATGAAAGTTTTTGCCATACACAGGCTCCATCCCCCTCTAGGACAAAAGATCCGATGTCATACCATGGGATCTTTAATTGGTCATTCTGATAGTAGACAAGAGATTTGGTACTATCATTTCCAAGCCTTTTTCTCCCTTTTGCAAGTATGCTCACTTGCACTTTCTTTTCAGGCTTAATTTCAGTCCTGGTGTCGTGCCCAGCTGGTAACTGAGCACCACACAGCCACTCACTCAGTCCTGACCCCCAAAGCAGGTGGAGAGGAGAATGGAAAAAAACCTCATGAGTTATGATAGACAGTTTAATAGGATAACAAAGGAAGAGAAGAAGAGGAATAGTAATAACAATAATAGTAATAATAAACAACCAAGTGATGCACATATGCAGTTGCTCAACACATGCAGAAAAACTTATGCTTTTGGAAAGGGATTAAGGCTGCCTAATCTAGATGTCATGGTAGAGGAAGGAGGAGCAGATTAGGAGGGGACAGTAGTGCAATACTTTCTGTTTTCAGTGTCAGCGCGCTATTAAATCAGCTGAACTGTTCCAGAGACTTTCTTCTGTGCATACTGGTAAATCCCAAACAGTTTATGTAATATTTCATTATGTTAGTTTCCAGCTGTCAAATTGTTTTAAAGTATACTCAGTATTTTCCTATTTCCTGAACTTTACCTTTCCATTAAATCTTGATTATAGTTGCAGGTAGAGTTGTTTCTTAATTGTGAATGAGAAATGTGGACTGTTGTGATGTTACAGTATAAAGTTTGAGGCTTTTTGAAAAAAACTATGAAATAGTGTGATTTCTGTAGAATTGGTACTATTGGACCACTCACCCTGGAAAAGAACAGTAATGCCAGACAAGTAATTTTGGTACATAAAACTCTCATTTAATATCAGTTGTATAGTTTTCTCTCCCTATGGTGTCTGCCAGTACTGCAGTAGTAGGATATACTAGTATGTCCCAGGAAAGACAGGAGACCTCATTTTCTGAATAGAAAGAAAGTATATGTGGGAATAATATCTTTCAGTTCTCTTAAAATTATTTCCGTATTGCTGTTAGAAATTGAGGGACATATTTGTAAGAATCTGAGAGGCCTTATATTCTGTCATAGCACATAGCTGATAACAAAGTTTTTTACTGCAGTATGAATGAAAAGAGTACAGTAGTGAAGCTTATATGGTCAGTATTTTCCCACTTCTTCCATTATTACTGTTCTTCCAGTAGTAAGGAGGATAGCCTCGTGCAGAACAGCAAGTGTCTTCCCACTTTTTCCTTGGGAACTTAGTTTACTTGGTGAAGCTGGCATGCTGAATTCAAATACATTATCAAATGTTCTTCCTCTTTCACATATGTTTTCTAGGACTTACATAGTATTGTTTCTTCTCATTATCTTGAGTTCAGGTGGACTCAAATTGAAGAAGAGGAAATTTATTTAAGTTGATTTCCTACTCTCCCTGAAAGTTTTTGAACAGAAGGCTAGAGAAATTACTGATTAAAGTTATGTTTTCTGTAGCATACCTACTGCTGTAGCAATCTGCCACTGTGAGATATTGTTATCTTGATTTTCATATCTGCATAGTTCATTTCTCACTCACAGTTTTTTCTCTTTCCTATTTAATTTTTGTCTGATTTACTTTGACTTCACATTGATTATTGTCACAAAGTAGATTGATCCTCCCTCCCGTCTTTTTCCTCCCTTCTTTTTCCTTCTGCTTCTCTCCACTTGGTAATAAGTTACCAGATCTACTGGCTAGCCTGATTTAAGATTGTAAATGTGTGCTACTGTGAATTCTAAATATTGTCATTGTTTCCATTTTAAAGCTTTATTTTTTTTCTAGCAGAACATTTTAAACCTGATTTATTTCATATTGATTTCTTGAAAAATATCTCAAAATGGAATTGATGTGCATCCGATGCTCTTTTCAGACTTTTAGTACTTCTAATAAAACAGGGGAAAAAAATCCATAATGCAAAATGAACCATGTTATGCCCTCCAACTCACCCTCCACAAAAGAGTCTAGGGTTACATAAACTTTTTGCCGACCCATCAATAAAACTACATTTTTGTCATGGCTGTCATAAGAGTTATGGATTCCATGATTTTCATGTTTATTAAAAAATGTCTATGACTTTTGACATTGTGGGGTTTTGCATGTCTGTGGGAGGATGTGACGGTAAACAGTTTGAACCATTTTCAGTGAGAACTTTCAGAGCTGCCAAGTTAAGCTTTGAGCTCCATGGGAAGCAAGTGGAGAACAGGAGCTCAGCAGCAGTTCAGCAGTGACACACAGGATTAGGCATGCGAACTCTCAGTGAGAACTTCTAATTCTTCCAGAGGTAGTTATGCTTCCACTTCCTCAAGAGGGTGTGTGTGGGGGGGATTTATACTGTTACTCAGAAAGGTCAATAACTATATAGCAATTCCTGTTTTGAGATCATGCTGTGGTTCTCAGAGCAAGCTCCACTCCAGTTTTTGAGGGGTTTTTGCCTTTTTTGGTGGAGTCGAATACTTGAACTTCATGGTATAAGAAACCATGGCTTATCACACTATGCCCTGCATTTATATAATCTTTAACCTTTTACTTGAGCTTATGCTTTTAGCCTTTAAAAAAGATCTATGAGCTCTTACACTTGGTTGTTGATTATAAACACTTGAATAAATTTCAGTAAATACTATTTTCTGTTTTGCTTTGAAAATATGATAAATTAAAATAGCAAAACCACTCAGTTTGTGGTTCTTGAATTTGGCTGGGAATAAGGTTTGCAAATAACTTCAGGCACATGAATTAAAACTGCATTGGATTAAATAATGGTTTAGAAATTTAATCTGTTTTTACCTTAAATGCCTCCATCTTTCCCACTTGTCTATGTACAAGTGCCAGTGCCTCATAATTTGATACCTAACAGATTTTTGGATGACAGATTGGCTTGAAAAAGCACACAAGAATAATATGCAACTAAGTTTTGTATTTACAGATTGATCCTGAAGAGAGATATTTAGATTTGTGTATGAAATGGTTATGTTAATGCTGTTTGCTCTTGATAACCTGTGGCACTTTGTAATCTGTCTCAAATGGTCTAACTTTATGATTGAAAACACATGCAAAACCAGTTACACTTAATTAGGAAATGTTTTAACCCATGCATGCTTTCTCTTAATGAAGGGGTCCATTTTGTTTTTTTTGTCTCTCTGTCCAGATAAGCCCAGGTTTGCAACTGTGTTGCACAGCAGAGTGCAGGAAGTTTAGGCCAGGCAAGCTACTACTTGATGAAGGGACCCAATATTATTGAGGCACCACGTCCATCCAAAGACCACTGTTTTCAAATTTTAGTTTTGGAAGTCCATCTTTTTCTGTTCAATGTATTAAATTAATGGGATTTTTTTCAATTTCTATCAGTACAGCATATGTAGATAACATACTGGATTGCATTGCGTTAGTTTCAGAAAAATGTGGGATCTTCAGATATAGTGACTTGTTACAAAGGGGCATGAATTACTATTTTTGTACTTAGTTTGTGAAGGCCAGAAAGCATTATTACATTATGTCATCTGACTTCTTTCATACCACTCATTGACTTTCACAGTTACCCAATATTGAAACTAATTATTTCATGGTTTAGTCATTAAGCAGTTACTGTTAGTAAATTGTTATGTCCCTAAATTGTTTTATGCCACAGCCAGAAGGTTCTAGTGAAAGATATATCACCGGAACTCAAACACATAGTATACTAGAGAAAGTACTAAGATTTGCCCTTATTAATGGGCAATCTGTAGCAAGAAGGTGAACTCTCAAAATTTCATGTCAGCAGGACCTGTGGAGAAAGTCCGTTATGATACCCAGTTAGACATTTTGGGTCTTTATCTCGAGATTTTACAGGATTATTTTTTTTTTAAACTACCTGAGAAGAGTGATATACCCCTCTGATACTTTACCCTCATTCTTTTTCAGTCACTGATTCTATAAAGTAAAGAAAATAACTCCAACAGATTGTTTCAAAGTGGGATAAGAAATCTTTTTTATCCTTGTCTGTGTAATATATATGATTTTCATTACTGTCTTAATTCAGAATTCCTCATGTCATGACCATGCAAGACTTATGCTTTTCACCATAGACTGTAAAGTATGTGCAGGGAAAGCGGGCCTGTTTGTTAATGAGTAATAAAAATAGATAAGAGGCAAATATTATATTCTTAAGATAGCAAAGTTTGTGCCTATTCTTTTGCCATGTGGGAAGTGATTTTAATAAATGCTTACTACCAGGAAATTCTTGGGTAAACAAAGGCTTATTCTATTCTGCTTGCAGAGGAGCTTTTAGGAGTCTAGGAAGAGAGGTATAAAAAGGACCTTCAAGGGCACTCAGAACAGGCTCCTGCTATCGCAGGTACCAAATTATATAATCCCTTTCCTGAATTTGTCAAGATTTATTTTAAGAAAGAGGTTTTTTCCTTAATTTAGATAGGTACTATCACATACGTATATTTTCACTGTTATATTTGGATAATTTTCTTTTTGTCGTGTCAGAGTTTTACCTCGACATGATTTTCTGGAAAGATGTTAGACTGCTCTTGGAACCTAGTTATTTATATATAATTAGCTTTTTTTCAGAGGTTTTCATCTAGAAACGTGACAGCTGGCTGTATTCCCTTTCCCTAATGGGCTTACAAAGCTGTCTTTTATTCTGCTGCATCTCTCTTCACTTCTTTACTATACATGCTTTTCTAAATACATCCTTCACTGCAGTGCTGCCTAGAAGTCTACACTTTTCTTCAGAATATCTGAAAAAGTAGATGGTGGGCTTTATTCCATCCTTGTCATTGTATCCTTCATTTATATGACTGACATTTGTGAGCTAGACTACAGATACCATAAGAACAAAAAGAAGGAAAATAAAAGCAGACATATTTTCTTCCTAATTAGCTGTTTACATGTTGGAGATTATCTTCATTAATTTGTTTTACAAACACAATGACTGTTTTGTGTTCATAAAGTCCAGCCGTCCTCTTTGACTCAGAGCTATGATTAGACAGAGGAGTATTTCTGCCATCAAATACATCAGGTTTATGCAGAAGAGGATAGGAGTTTTATCTGTTTATTAAAAAGATTGTATCTGTCTTTTAAAAAGCCTGCTATGCATGCACAAAATGTGTAGATCTGACCATTTAATTTCTGAAAATGAAATTCATTTGCAGTCATCCTTATAAAGCTAAGTATTTTCAGATAGCCTTCATAGATTACGTAGAGCCTGGAAGACACTGGGAAGAGAGTATTTCCTTGTTGGTCTTTGTGATTCTGGAATTAACTTTGGTAGACGGGGTGTTTGTTAAATTTGCCCAAATACTTGGGTTCTAAAACAACTTTGGAAGGTGCAGCAGATCCAAAGGATTTTCACCATTTTTTTTTTCCAGTTCTTTGTAGGTAACTACCCAAATTTATAATGTTAGAGTAGACCATGCTGTCTCCATGTATAACTGAGTAAATGGTGCCTGATTCTGTCACCTTTGTACTAATGATTATTCAAAGAGAATAGTATGTGATGGAGACTTTGGTCAGAAATCTACGATTTGCACATTCCATTTTTATTCAAAGGTCTGTGTTCTGGTCTATGAATCTTAGTTAACTTTGGGCACTATAGATTTTTGAACGCTTGGCAAGGAAATATGTTTATTTTGGCTAAGAGTGTGGAAACATGTGAAACTTTCCTTTTTCCCATCATGATAACTAGAAATAGAAAAAAGCAGCATGGATTTTTGGAGCTATTAGTCTGACCTTTTCTATACCATGGTTTGTCCCACTTACCCTTACTGTAAGCCCAGTATTCCATGTTTTTTGAAGGCAGAAAATGTTTTGTAATAAATCTACAATACTTCTATAATTTTTATCAGTATTGGAAAACTAGCACAGATGTCACACTGTTTTCAGATGGTTGTGAGCCAGTTTGGTCTAATTTTCTCTTTTATTTTGGTTTGTAACCAGTGGTCTCTAAGCAGTCACTCACAATTCAGTAACCAGCTAACCTTCGTCTCTTGTAATAAGTCCAAAATACTTTTGCTGGATGCAATATCAGCAATGTTAAAAGGTCATATGACACTTCTTAAACTTTGCTTGCTTTGGAACTCCCAATATAATTTCTGTTTTTTTCTCTCAGTGTCTTATTAACAGGTAATTTTAAAGTATTGTGCTTTTTTTTGCTTGTTTGTTTGGGTTTTTGGTTTGTTGTGGGGTTTTTTTTGGAGACAACATCTATAAATACTCTTTTTACAGGATGTTCATTTTTTTATTAGCTATCAAACTGGTCTGCAGGTCTGAAAATTTCTTCGGCTTCAGAAGTATTTTAAACTAATTTCCCTTTCCTAACCTTCTTTTACTCTGCACTATCTTTCTTTACTAGAATTCTGGTCACTAATTTCTACCCAGAGTTTTCAACACTCTGCATACTGTCCCAGTAGGTTTCAGTAATGTCAATTGTATCAGTTAGCCAATTATACCAATCAGTGTAATCTCACTAAGTACCTGGAATGTGGGCTCATTCCTACTAGAAATAAAGGCATTATAATAAGTTCATGTAATCTAAAGGCAGAAGGTATATATTTGGTCATCTAGTCTGTCATCTCATCAGTAGGGGGATTATACTCTCATACTTTTCTAAAGTTGTGTTAGGAGAAAATATTCAGAGTAATGGTACTTCTGTCACTTCTCTTAATTACTCCATAGGCAAAAGTGTTTTCTGGCAGCAAAATTCCTTTCTTTTTTGTGCTTCCTACTGCATTATTAAGTAACTGAACTTTAAGGTACTAGCAATTGTCTTGATCAAGCAGAACTGTTTCAGCAGCATAGTTGTGTATTTGTTATTTTTGCGCCCTATTGTTCTTTTAGATTGGTGTGCCTTTCCTAGAATCCGGCTGATATGGATTCTTCTAAACAGGAATCTGTTGTACAATTCTGATAGCTTTTTCTGTATTTATGAAGAGTACTTCCATAAGTCAGTTCATATGTCTTAGCCACTATATTTTCCACTAGAATGTCAAACTGTACCGACTTCATTGTTTCTCACTGTTGATCTTTAATTCTCCTTAGCGTACTAACTTTTTACATCAATAAGTAATCATACTCCTGGAGAGGAAGAAGAGAGTCATGTACCTATCAGAAATACCACTTCATTAAAAAGTTGGGGGATTAATGTGGTGTGGGGGTTTTTTGGTTGTTTTTTTGGGGGTTTTTTAATCCCTGTATGTGTGTGGATAAAAGTTGTTTCTCACACCCATCTTTGGAATGTTTTTCCTCTCCCTTTTCCCTGCAGTCAGATCATAGTTTCTTCATTTCATTGTTGATCCAAGTTGTTTCTATATATTTAAAATACCTAAACAATTACAATTTTTGTTGTTAAAAATTATTAGGGATTAATCATGAATGGTTCAGTTCAAATACTTGGCATATTGTAATGAGAAGTTATATAGTTGGTTCTCTCCTTTGGTGCTAGGCGTTGAATCGCTTAAAGTTGGCAGTTTCTGTGCATGGTTTATCACTAGCTTATACCCTAGCAGCAGGTAAAAAATAGCAACAGTACAGCTGTAGTAATCTGAGTTATAAAAATGAGAAGATTCACAAAATTGTTGTAAATATTCAGTGAGCTTAAATGGAAGTTGATGATTACTTTATTTGCATTTATTTATTTATTTATTTATTTTAATAGCTGTTTCTACATGTAGTGTATTCAGTTTGCCTTTTGGTGGAGACCTAGAATGCTCTGCAAACACTTTGCTGGAAGGTAGAAGCTGCTGACTCCTTGAATTCAAGAGGCTAGGCTCTGGGTTATGGGGTAAGAGGAGAGGCTTGTTAAGACTGTGAAACAGGGGACAGACAAAACAGTGTTCAAGTCTTAGAACTTCTTATGAAATACATAAACATGTAGCACAGAATGGAGGTGGGAGAAGGAGTTTGGAGGTATCTCAAGGAAATGAAGTTATAGGGAAAGGATGCATTTTAATGAAAAATCACTGTGTGCTGGAAATGTCTTTTATATGCCCCCCCAAGCAGATGAAAGGGTGCTTTTTTCTTTTCATGAATTGAGACCAAAACATAACATCACTACTCCACTGGAGACTCCTGTGGGACAGGTGTGGTCAGAAAAAGACTGCTAACGCTGTCTGAAGGGAGGGAGTCTGAGTGAGCAATGCTTTGAGACAGTTGACATTCACCGTTCTGTAACAAGTTTTTGCACTCCTTTCCAGACTTTTTTTGTAAAGCTTAAACAGTGAACATAATGGGGTTTGTATTTTCCTTTTTCATTTAAAAAGAAAAAAAAAATTAGTCACACTTTTTAGGTTTGCTGTGTTTTAGGTTATTGACATGAAGTTCTTTGTATGTAATTCTTGCCTATCTGTATTGAAAGATAGCATGAAAAAGTATGTGATATTGAATTAATCTAACACTGGCATGAAAAGGAACATGGACAATCCAGAGGTCACTAATTACAAGTGGTTTGATCACCAGGAGAGGCAAAGGCCCATTTATTCTATGACCAAGTAACTAAGTATTTCAGAATTGCAGATGAGTCATTGAGCACAGTGAGATATATGTCTCTAATGTAATAATGGTTTAAATATGTTATTCTGTGGGACAGTAAAATGACAGTTGAATGTTATGTCTTAAATTCTTTGGTGATACAGTATATGTTACTTTTTTTTTTTTATTAGGATAACTATTTAACATACAAAGAGTAAGCTACTTTTGTATCAGACACAAGGACAAGCATGTCTTCAATATAAAGAGTCCTAAAGTACTTCCATTAAGTTTAGTTGGGTAAAATGTTCTCATAAGCCTATTCCTATGTCATAGGAAGAAAAAAAACCCACACAAAATATACAAAGATACAAATATAATAAACTTTCTTGTAATTAGATCAAACTATTTCAACTGTACAAGATGATTCCTATCTATGGGAGAATAAAAGGAATGTCAAATAAATACATTAAAGTGTCACTGAGATCAGCCTTTTATTTATCCTTCTTCCTTCTTATCCTTCTTAAGAAAGCTGTCTGGAAATTCTGTATTTTGGATTATAGAGCAGGGGATTGGCATATCTTTTTGACAAAATTCTTTTCTTCTGATTTTTCTTTGCAGATATTTAAAAATTATATTAATTCGTGCATGAAGCAAGTAAAAATTCAAAAGAAACCCAAACTTCCTGCAAAACTTGTTATCCTAAGAGCAAAACATAGTAGCTGCATTAAGAATATCATTCTTATAAACCCCAACCAGCTGACACAGAACAACATGGAATTTTATTTTCATATCAAAATGCTTTTGTTATGTCATTGTTTCCCAGGCCATAAAATCAGATTGTTCAGTTCTAAATGATTTAGCATCCCTTATCCCATTCATGCAATTTTAAAAATGTCAGAGCACAGATTTCCTTTTCTGTGATACCAGAGATACTTCTGAGTTTGAGATTTGATTTTTTAATATTTTTTTTAAGTGAGGATGAAAGGAATCACCTTTACATCCAGCAGATGACTCTTCCTTTGATGCCAAGCACTTCAGGTGCTATTAATCTGTATAGTAGCAGTGCAGCATTACAGCTAACAACTAATCAGCTTTTGTATGTTCCTAATGTATCTTTTTGGGACTTCAAAATATAGTGAACAACAGAACAGAAAACGTTTTGGTTTGTTGCTTCTATACTTAAAAATATAAAATATGTAATAGCAGTTTAATTCAGTTTAAATTTTAGTTTCTGAGTTCAGGAACAGAGAAGACACCAAGCAGTAAAAGCTACCTGGAAGTGATACCATGGATTATGAATTATTCATGAACAAATATGTAATACTAAATGTAAAAAAAAAAAACCTCACCCCAAAACAAAACAAAACAAGACCCACCCAAACAAAGCCCTGAAACATGGGTCAAAATGCTGTGTAGCAATATTCTCGAAATATTTTATGGAATCTGTTCTCCATGCATATTTAAAACTCAGACTATTCCTTTAGGAAGTACTGTTTAATGAATTGCTACCTTTTCTCCTTGATTTCACTCTGCCCATCACTTAATATGTAAACATTTACAAGTGTAAAGTATATACGAGAGAATGTATATACCATCTCCTCTTGTTCTGGCTACTAGCCTGTCTGATTGGATGTCAAGCTGTTAACTAGCTACCCTTGCAACTGATAGTTTTGCAAACAAAATGATTACTGTATTTCTCAACATAGCAAGAGTGTCTCCACGCCTTAACTCTCTTAGGGGCTCAGAAAGATTTTCTGAAGGAAATCAGTAAGTATTTTAAGGTTAAAGGGAGTGTATCTTTTAGCAAGGGTGCTACAGTTGTGCACCATCTCCACCCTTACTGCACTGAGAGGGTGTTTCCCCTGCTCCAGATCTCTGGTAGTATCATAGATCAGCATGTATAGAGCAGAACAGGAGGGAATAACTAAAGAAGAAGTACCATCAATTTGGTTTGGCCAGGGTTTAGGCAAAGCAAGATGCACATGGGTTGGATGAATGGGTGGAGTAGCTCACAAAGGCTGGAAAAAGAATCAGTAGACAGGGAGGGGAAACATAAGAATTGAGATGATATCTATGACAGTATTCACAGCTTCAAACCAATAATCTGTGTTTACAGTTTTTGCTATTTAATTAATTGTATGTGTTTACCACTCTCTAAAATGTGATGGCTTCATTCTTAAAACTAATCAGTATAATAATCGTGCTATGCAGGTTTTTTCAGAATTGCTTTTTTTTTTTTTCTCAACTAGAATCATTTTACAGGACTCCTAAAACCATTCCTTGCCTGCATAAACCGGTTTGGTTTGCACTGGCATGGAAAGGAAGATAGGCAGTTATCCCAGAAGTAGTTTCATTGCAGACTAACACCATAAGCTGTATTCAGTTAATGTTCCAACATAAAGGTTTGTCAAGTATAAGCTTGACATTGCACTGAATTTGGTGCCTGTAATATTCTTACTTTTGTGATGCATACTTGAACTGTGAGGGTTTGGTTTTTTTTCCATTTACATAGTCAACTCTGTAGAAAGAAGTCTTTTTCTTTGTATTCATATATGAAGGCATTTGACAAATATTGGAGAGAAAAAAAGTTACTTTTTATACATATATGTTTGCAGATAAAAATCCAATCTTGTGGTAGGTCATTCTTACTTTTAACAATAAAACTGCAAATTGCTATTCTTTGTGGCCACTGGATAGTGTTGCCCATTGGGAAGATGGTCTCATGATAATGATTTTTAAAATAATGTTTAAATATTTCTGCTGATCTTGAAGTGCTCAGCCAAGTTGCCTTTTTTTTTTTTTTTTAAAGTAATTCTCCATTACTTTTGATAGTCTTTATGATTATTGACAGTGAGTGTATTGATGCCACCATATGTAACTGGATTTAGGTCATTTCAGACTGGATTCTGTGTTAGCGTGGAAAGGTTACGGTCTTCACTAGTGTACTTCCAAGCTATGGGCAAACAGAAAAGTGAGGATTAGGAAGTATACATACAACTTACAAATACTGAGCATCAAATTATAAGATTGTCTTTAGAAAGTAATGCAATTCATCTCTTCTTGTTTCTTTGATAAGTGGGAGTAGGGAAAGACAGTGGGGAAAAGTACAGAGGACAAAAGGTGGCTGTAGACTGACATCTGTTTACCCGTGGTATCAGTCAGGGTTTTGTGTATATTTTGGCAGAGGATGAGTAACAAAGGGGGCTTTTGAGGAAGAAGTGTTAGTCTCTATCTGGATTTTATCACGGAATTTCAACCCACATGAAAGAGGTGGTAAAAGAGAAAGCAAAATAATATTTAGGGGAGGAGCTGACAAGTATTTATGTACAGAGCTAGATACAGCTGTTATAGGAACCCTGTGAGAAAGGGGTTAACTCTATCATCTTATGCCATAGCAGATACATGAAAGGCAATTGCCTGGAGTCTTTTTACTTGTCTGTATTAAACCCAAATTTTCATGTTCCTGGTGCTCATATAGTCTGATTGGAGTCAAAACACAGCAGTTGTGTAGGATAGATCTCCTGTTGTACCACTGTAGTCAACAGTGAACATGTACTCTTGCCATATCCAATTTCTGAGTACTGAAAAACCTCAAAATGGCAGCATTTTGAGCTAGTAGTTTGTATTACCTATACCCAAGGCAGTCTCTGTATGTTTCTGTAATACCAGTTAGCACATCCTTGGGAAGAAAAAAAGTGAGAGCTAACATTATTTTCTCATTTTGTCTGTTGTCCTTTTTAATGCAGAGGAAGACAAGATTTTAATCATGACTTAGTCTAAACTTTATTTTGCAGTTCTTTCACTTGTCTCAAACCTAATTAATGTTTCTGTATACTTTTATAACTTCAAGGCATCAGTCCTCTCCAGAAGCAGTAGATTTCATTACTTTAAAAATACAATTGTAGTTAATTTTCTGGTTTAGGGAGGCATCTCTGAAACTTACATTTTTTAAATATATATTCAGATTCTAAAATACCCACTTGTCTTTGCTTTCCTAAATGCTCTAGAATGTTTTTCTGAAGAGCTATGATCCTAGGTCCTTTCTCTGCAGCCCATTGTAAATAAATAGTCTACTGAACCTGAAAGTAGCACCTTACCGTATACTATCAGAAGTGTGAGATGCAGTTAATACTTATGCTTCCAAATTCCAAATACTTATACATTCCAAATGCATTCATTCTCTAGTTTGTTTGGGTTTTTGATATATCTGGTACTTTATTTTACTGAAATTTATATTACATCTGTTCCTGGTTTAGCCCTCACTACTTTCCTTTGCTTGCTAGAGAGGCTTACCACCTAAATTTTTAAGGCAATGTTCTCTGTAAGTATCAAATGCTGTATCTAGAAAATGCTGAATATTGTAAACTGAAGGAAAATGCAGAAGTAATCAGAAGACTGCTGCTTTTTCTAATTCTATATAAAATGTAGCTAAGAAAGTATATTTAAATATCCCTCTATAAAAAGTTTTTATTAATTCTGCCTTAGCTTCTTAAACAGTTCTACTGCTTTCTCCATAATGTTACAGAAATTACTTTCATTTGTCATAGGGTTCTGGCATGTCTGCTTAGTGTCCGGGCTGGGTAGGAAGGGCAGATGTGAAGCCTGGCAAGAGAAAGACAGGGCTGTACTTCAGGAGGACTCACTACTAATGCTGCTGTTTTCATTCTTCTGCATACCTTAAAGTGGTTTTAGAAAAAATTGTTCTTAATGAATTAACCCTTCTTTTTAACCTTTAAAGTAGTTTTAATAAAGATATTGATAAAAGTGTAAGCAATATGGCTCTTCAGTATCTCATATACCAATAATAAATTGTAAATGAATGCATTCTCTTTATTTTCTTATATTTTATACCACACCACAAATTAGGCAATAATTCCTAGATTTAAGATTGCACCATTCTTTGTAATAAGTGCTTAATCTTCTTGCAAGAAAGATAAGGCAAATATACTAAAGACAATATTTGGCAATAGTTTCCATAAGGGTGAATTTTTAAAAGGAAAAAGTAGGTAGTAGAACAGTCTGAAAAGAAAAATAACTGATAGAAAAGCAGGAAAAACTACTGCAAGAGTAACTGCTGGAACTAATGAGCCACAAGCCAAAACTGATGTCAAACACATTAATACTTGACTGTGATGAATAACCAAGTAAGTATCAAACACTTTTGTACCTAAAATAAACGCTGGAACTATATTGACTCAATGGTTTTTGGGTTTTTTTTCATGGTTTTTTTAGGCTTTTAAATATTTATGTTAAAAATGGTCTGGTTGATGTTTTTCTTATCTAGCAACACAGTGAGACAAAAAAGGTGGGCAGATTCTTGCAGTTGCACTGACGCAGAAAACAAGGCAATCAAACAAGACTGTTAAAGACCAGACAATCAATGTTAGTCTTGTGAGGAAAACAGGATAGTTCTTTTTCTGTATCTGAGCTACACAAAGTTGATGTTAAATACCTACAGAAAGACGGCATGAAAGTAGCTGGCTAGCAGCCAGCTTAGTGCAGCATTCATTATCAGGAAAAAACACATTTTTCAGGAAAGAAAGCCTGCAAAATAACTTGTGAACAAACTTTAAAAACAAAAACAAAACAAAAGCCCAAGAGCAGGTGGAGGCAGCCTACTAAAAGATGGATTTATGCAGCTGTGGGACATAAGCATGTCAGCACAGCAGCTTCCATGTAAGTGTGCAGTTCAGTTTTTCTTTGTATTTTATATACACTTTCTGCATGGCGTGTAGAAAGTTAAAAATACTTTGGACATGCAATTAATAGTTCCATGTTTTTCTGGTTTTGGGAATACTTTGATCATGTTATGCATACCAAAATTACATAAACTGTTGTTGGTTTTTAAGGGCTTGTATTAAACACAGTTAAAAAAAAATACTGCCAGGCTTTAACAGGGAGATTTCCTATTAGTGCTTTCTAATATAGTAATCACTTTACTATATCATGTGAAAACAGTATTGGCTGTTATGTAAATCCCTTGTTGAGCAAGATTCTGAAGTACAGAAATTCTTTGGAAAGTTCTGAGTTACATGTAAGTTTCTGTATGTATTGCTTGTTTTGTCATTAAAATTTTGTTGAACAGAGTTTGGTTTGCTAATTGTGAAATTTCATGCCATATAAATGTCAGTAATATAAATCATTATTTTTATTTCTTTTATATGTTTTGTTCTTGTAAGGCTTATTTTAAACAAAATGTGCTGTGGTTCATGACTGTTTGGTCATTTCTGAGAACAGATATGCAAGTGAGATTATTCTTTTATGCAGGGCACTTGAAAATATGTATAATATTTTAGTGGTGAAACAGTTACAGGCCTGAAGTCTGTTTATTAATACATTACTTCAAAATACCATGAACACTGTTTTCCTCACCTTAATTGTATGAAATATGAACACCAGCCTTGTCTTGCAAGTCAGAATTTTAAGGATGTGATGGCATAAATTGTAAACTCATTCGGTAGTATGTTTTAGAAGGCATTTATACAAAATAGTGATCAGCTACTCTCAGAGTACTAGACCTATAGATAAGTTTTGTTACTGGTTTAGTCTTCCAATGGCCATAACCCAACAAAATTGTAGATCATGAAACTTACCTTTTTATTCACTAGAAATATTAATTGCTTTATAAACTTATGAAAATAGCTGTCTAGCTTTTCTTTACAAACTGCATTATTTATTTCTTTTTTCTTCTTTGAAAAGTGCAGTACCTACTAAGGGATAAGGAAACCTCAAAAGGAACCAGTTATCCATTTGAGTATTGTAATGCATTTTGAGTAGTTACCTGTCTAAAAATTTGCTTGGAAAGTACCTGTGCATCTTTTTGTATCTCTTGGATGCCATTCTGTTTAGAAATACAGTTGAATATAGTCTTAACCAAGCATATTCTGTATGGCTTGGCTTACCAAAAGTGTTAAGAATTGAACTGATATGGTGCTACTCCAAGATTAATTTCCTCAAGTAGCTGCAATTGACAATTTAATTTTAAGCTAATATGCTTTATTTTGTACTTGTGATTGCCTGACTGTATATGCACTTATAACTGGTCACGGCACACAAGGTCACTTCTTAAGCTTTAGTATCTACTCATGTCTGAGTTAATGGAGTTTTCAAACAATAAGAACAGAAGAGGTTCAGAATGCTGAAGGGAAGGGGGAATCAGAATATTTGAACTGGATATCAGAAATATGTTCCAAATTATGAATCAGAAGCAAATGATTGTTTGAGATATTTAAACTAAGAGTACCAAAAAGTGGTATGTGTCTTGTAGAAATGAGGAGGCAGATAAACTAAGTAATCTGGTAGATCTTTTGCGTTTTCTTCCTCCAGTTTTAAAAATCTTTTGATACAAATTTTGAAGTATCCCTTTTTAGCTGTTGCAAAATCAGTTTAACATTTGTCATGGCATTCTTCACAGTGACATTTCAGCCAGGACTGTTTTGACCAGAATATTAATTCCACAAAATTTTTTAAAGGAAACTATGAATATAGCCGCAACACTGGCTTTAATTAGGTTTGTTTGCATTGTCTGTGGGTTTCATGTTACTACTTAATTCTTCCCAATTACTATCTGTACTTTTAACTCTTTCCTAGATGTTTTTTCTTGCACTTTTCAAGCCAGAGTTAATTTCTGCCCATATTTTAATTTTTATAAGGCTGTTAATACATTTCTGTTTTCTTACTGGAGATAACAATTATTTACTATCTGCAGATTTTATTAATGTGCTGTTTACTGTGATTCATAATTTAGTCAAGTCAGTTCTCCCATCCCTAATAGCTAGTGAAGAAACA
>VXBL01010402.1:0-14049 GCA_013400195.1 Aramus guarauna
TCTGCTCCCTTGTCCCTGAGGGTGGTTTCCTAGGGGGACCTACTGACTAACTCCTTGAACAGCTGGAATTTTGCTTTCCTAAAATTCAGGGTCCTGGCTTTACTCTTTGCCTCACCCATATCCCTCAGGACTGCCAACTCCACCAGCGCACGGCCATTGCAGCCCAGGCTGCCTCCAATCTTGACATCACCAATTAGCTCACTTGCATTGGTGACCATCAGGTCCAGTAATGCATTCCTTCTGGTAGGGCTGTCTATTACNAAGCAGCACTTCAGTCATGGGATTCATCTCACCAAGTTTCAGTAATGGCAACTAAGTCATAGCTTTCTACCAGCACACTGGCTTCCAACTCCTGTTTGTGGCCCATGCTGCGTGCGTTGGTGCAAGGCACTTCAGCTGGGCTGTTGGACGTGTTACCTTTTCAGAGGAACACACTTTAATTCCTTTACGATGTTTCACTGGTACTTCCCTGTAGGCTACTATTACCTCAGGAGCCTCTGGCTCCTCTCTGTATGACTTCAAGTGTGCTCCAGTGTACCCAGCAGGTACAGGCTGAGGGCCCTCGCTACTACCCCGTGCCTCTAACCTTGGTGTGCTGTCCCACGGCTTGTCATTTCTGTGGAGGCAGCTAGGCTGTGTAAGGCTGCTGTACTGGAAAATGGCCTCTAGCATCCCCTCTATCCTCTGCTTTTCCAAGACGGAGGGTCCCAAACTTTTTGGAACTGTTTGTACTGCCACATCCTCAACCATCTGACCCTCATCCCCCAGCAAGCAGGTTCAATTCTCCCTGCAATCTGTTTCCATTGGCATTGCAGGCAGCAGGATGGAGAGGGGAAGAGAACAGCAATTCTTCCTCCCTAACCTCTCTGTTTGGATACTGAATTAATGATCCTTTGATCTACATCCTGACACTAACTTACCTCACAGCCTAAGGCTTAAACTCTTATCTATTGTCTGTACCAGGATACGGAAGCAGTACTACTTCCTGACTTGCCTGGGTGGGATAACAGGGTGTTTGCAAACCACCCAGGAAGAGAAAAAAAGTTACTTTTTATTAGTGAATCAAATCTAACACAATTCATAACCATTTTAACTTCCTATTGTCTTCAAGGGGAGGTTCCTGTGGGCCTTTACCTAGCATAGTATAGGCGACAGACCTTCATTTACAATCAACTTGGATTACCTCTGCTTCCATTCCCTATAAGAAGAGAATGCTCTGGTTAAGAATTAGAAACTTGTTGATTCACAGTACTATGTAGCCTCTAGACCACAAAAACATCTTCTGAGAGAAACAGTGGAAATCCCAGCACTTGAGCCATTGGGAAGCAGGCCAAACAAAGCCCTGGAATCATTAAAGATCAGACAAGGGATCTTTCTGAGGAACTGGGGAGAGGAGTGAAGGCACAGGCAGCACTATCACCTGCAAAGCAAGCAATAGCTCTGAAGCTTCCTCAGTCCAAAGGCTGGGCCCAAGCTTTCCTCAAGCAGCGCTTGCACCCTACCATATATCCATCTGCTTCATGCTGTTCCTGCACTCCTGCCCTTTCAGAAGAGAAAGCCAACCCAGGATGCAAAGCTGAACGTTTTGCTTTCCATCTCAGCATGTTGGAACATGCTGGAAAGTCAAAGTACTCCCCAGCCCTAGAGGCACAAGAAAGCAAAACATGAACCAGACACCCAGTGAGGCAAAGAAGCTCCTTCTCAGGAATTGTCATTTATATTTGTGCATGGGGCAGGCACACAGAACAGATTTTGTTCCAAAACCCTCCTCCCTGACCCTTCACATGGAAGCTGAACTCATCTGGCACTGCTGAATGAGATTCCCCAGATCACAGCTTGGAAACTACCTTTGCATCCTTCTGCCTGTTGTCTAACTTGATTATATGCTCCCAAGGGCATGGAGTCATCTTCCATGACTGTACAGTACCTAGCACAAAAGGATCTCACCCCCAGCCTTTCAGGAGCTGCTGAGAAGTGAGGAATACAAAGCAATGTTTTCCAGCCACACCACCTGCTCCTACCAGGAATGTGCACAGCGGTTCTGGGAGACATGGAGACAACTTAGAAAGCCACCTACATTCAGCAAGAAGGTTTCTTGGCCATCTTCAGCAGACCCTACTTGGTCCTACCTCTTGACTGGGAGAGCACCTTTCTAAAGAACTTAGAGAGGATAAGCGAGATCCCATCTGGGAGTTTGGGAGGATCTCACCTCCACACCCTCTGGGTCTAGGCATCACCTCCATCAGATTCCTGCTGTCACCACTCAGGACGTTTGCCAAATCCTTCCTTTCTCCTACCCTGGCTCTAGTTGCTGCATTTTGAATAGACCCCTCAAGAGAGATGTAGATCCTTAACTCCTGCTAATTTTGATGAGAGTCAGGTATGCAGTGAGGAACTGTGTACCTAATATACCTGAGGAGCCACCTGCTCTTCAAGACAAGAGCTGTCTCTCAGGAGACGAGCACTTCGCCCCCTGCCCATTTTTTCAAGACCATTTACTCCCCAGGGGAGGGACTTACAAAGCATAAATAACAACGAACATAAATTTCAAACTCAGCAAGGATTTACATGTTCAGCACCACACACACCCCTGCAAATTAAGTGTTTTATGAGGGGGTTAGTCAAACTTGGATGAGGTGATTGCAGGCTTCAGGATCCTTGAGGATAAAAGGCACCATAGTGTAAAACCAATTTCACCACCACTAAGAAAAAGAAAACGTGCAAGAGAAAGAAAGAGCAATTAAGTGTGCCCAGGACTGCATGTGTCTGTGCTCTGGCACTGTTCAACTACAAAGCAAACAAAACCCCCTTCATAGGGCTTTCTGGTCCTAACAAAACATATGCAGCCAGCCACATCCTGAGAACAGAAAGATCCTGTTCATTGCCCCCAGGAGCGGATAACCCGGGAAGCAAACGGCCCCTCCAAGCACCCACTCCCCATCGGGAGCTGGAAGGCAGACCAGAGAATGGCACACACTGTGCGACCAATGGGAACTCCTTCTGCCTCAAACAACATCCTCTTGTATCTCATAAGGCCTCCTTTATCCTGAAGGATCCTGAAGCACTTTATGCTATTTATACACAGGAACCACTTCACTAGTCATTGAACTGAGGAGAGGAACAATAACCATCTCTTTTCTCTCACTCGAAGCACCAGAAATCAGTGCCTGGCGTGTGTTTGCAGAGAGCTCATAGCAATGAGGGTTTGCCATGATGAGGAACAATAGTTCAGATAGGTCAGGGTTAGCCAACAGACAAGACAAACTGTTCACTGCAGCCTGCTATTGGTGTTTTAAATTCTGTTTTCCCAACTCTGTTCATGGGCAATGTGGGGTTTGTGGGTTTGTTTTGGGTTTTTTTTCAGGTGGTGGGGTAGTTGTTTTTTTTTAAAGGAGGGCTTTGTCTGCACTGGAACTTACCAGTAGCGTTAAACCACATCTCCAAACAAAACAGTTTGTGCAGCATCAGCTTTCCGCCTAATCCTTTCCTATTCATTACATTCATTTCCAGCTCAGCCCTCCAAAGCGCAGCCACTGGGTTCTCAGTGTTTTCAGGGAGCGCTCACAAAACCTCCCTGCCCTGTAGCCATGCCAGTGCTAGGACCAGGCCAACAAGCGCTAGAAATCCAGGGAGGATAAAAATCCTCCCAGCTCCTAGAAAACATATTCAGGTAATTCTGTTCATGAATTCAAAGCTACCTCCAAATAATGCAGTGATGATAACCATTTGTTCACTCTCTGCAAATAGCTGGGATTTTACACAGTGGTTTCAGCTCAGAGCTAAGAACACATGCTGTGTTGTAGCTAGTGCTCCGTCACTCAAAATTTGGATTGCAGTTACATTGCAGAGATACTTTCAGTTTCATTCCCTACAAATCTCTGCAGTGAAAAGGCAACTAGCTAAAAGCCAGTAGATTTTCAACCTACCTACAGTATCAGGTTCATATCCCATAGCTGGCAATCATCTTCACCAAGCTCACAAACGAATCGTGGGACTTTAAATCCCACTGTCAAAAATACGTGCAGCAGTTTTTAGAAGACAGGACAGGCAGCTGGTGTGTCACCATGGGGTGCATTTCTAGCCTCTGAATGACACAATGTTCTATAATTTCACTGCCTGAAAGACCTCCTGACTCCTCAAAGCAACCCAACAAAGAAAAAAATGTATCATGATATAATAGGAGCAGAGAGAAATCAAGTGATTCTCCCAGTAGAGAGAAGGGGTGGATTTGCTCTCCTCTCAACATCCGTCCTCCATCTGCCAAACCATTCTGTCCTCTGGAAGACCACTGCAGTGGTAAAAGGCAAAGTTTCCAAGCTGTAAAAGGCGAAGTTTTCAAGCTACTTGTTGGCACTGCCCTGTCTGCACCCAAGATACCTCACTGCAGACAGCACAGAGTAAGAAATGCACAAAAAGCTAGCACCAGCTTTAGTTTTTGTACAAAACTTGTTTTACTTTGAGTAGGCTGTTCTGTTCGCCCTTTCTGTGGTGTAAACAAGTAAAGCAAAAGTGTCTGGAGTCAGCCCACAGATCACTCCCTGGTAGCCTGCCTCAGTTTCAGCTCCACAAAGATTACATTTTAAAAGCAGCCGAGAAGGGATTTGACAGTGGAAACTGAGGTTAACAGACTTATCACTTCAACCATGCTGCTGATTAGCTCGGGACTGGTGCCAGCCATGCCAGAGAGAACCTCTGACTGTGTCAGTGACAGAGCTGGTATCTGCGGTCCTACGAATGGGGCAATGCACTCTGCAGCATCCCAGCACGCTGACAGAAAAAAAGAACATCATGCAACCACAGAACCAGGCGACAGCAGCTCTCACCTCAGCACGGCAGCTAGAGAGATACCAGTGGCATCTTCAGGAGCTTCCCTTCCTACCCAGGACAGCCAACTCATGCAGGAACACTCGCACCTGGAATTATCCCCTTCACTACCAGCAGTGCCAGGAATAGCCAAGAAGTGTCTTCTGACCATCAGTCCTGATATATCTCCGACATCCATGTCTCCAGGGGTGTTTTGGAGTGATCATTAAATGCTTTGAGGAGTTATATTCCTCTCCAGAGCTAAAAACTCTTTTACTAGTCAGATCAAATATCAAGCACAGTCAAGGGCAAATTAAATGACATTTCATTTCCTGAAGCTGTAAGTCCAGTCCATAGGAGCTGTCTGTTGTTGCTATAGGAGCGATGCTGGAAACAACGCTCAATCCACGCTGCTTGAGGCTTCCTTGAAAAGGACCATTCTTCCAGGGAAATTAAACAACCCTCTGACAAAAATAAAACATTCCTCCCCCTTCTGCCTCCCATGTTTTAATGACTCCACCAAAACCATTTATGCAGCTGTTTTTAGACCAGCCTGCAAACTTGACAGGGAGGCACTAGCATGTGAATAAATAACTGGGAGGCAAGGGCTGTCCTCCAGGCAATTACTGGCTGGCCCTTCGCCAAGGCTGGAGGCAGGGGAAAGAGAAAAACAACTCCTTGACCCCAAAGCACATGCCAACAAGCTCTAAAGAAATCTCCCAGCCCCAAACCATCAACCACGGCCCTAAAACAATCTCCCAGCCCCAAACCATCAACCACGGCCCTAAAACACCTCGGTCCACCAGTATGCATACAGACCTGCCCGCAGAGGCACCAGGCTTGCTCAAGTCCTCTCTGCTGCTTCAAATAAACGCACAGGCAAAGGGCAGCTCTCCATAAAGGGTACAGAGCTACAATCAGTACAGAAACTTTGGCAAGTCTGTCTCAGCATACTTCATTTAGAGCTGGCAGGAATCAGTAACTGGAAAAGTGTTCCTCTAAAAGATGCCAGCACAAACCCACTGGACTTCAAATGAAGCCAAGAAATCCTGCAGGGGATTTCTCCACCAATCCACCTTCAGGTTACCCTGGCACTATATGAACAAGCTTCATTAAAGCCTAAAAGGAGTTTGAAACTTAATCCTCCTCCCCAACCTGGAGGCTGATTTTCAAGTCCAGAGAGACCATAACATCTCATCTGATCTCTTGCTATTTTAAAGGTTAAAATTGTAAAGGCTAAAAATAGTCTGTTCTACAGTTCTGGGAAACCCTGGATTGATCCTCAGATACCAGGAAGACTCAAGAAGCCTTCAGGAGATGGGAGAAACCACATACATTGCTCCCTTGGGGGCCTCTCCAAATGTTACCAGCACATACTCACTGTTCAGACTACTACTTTGAGCTCAGCAGAAAGCAGCGGAGCATTTTCCACTGTGTGTAAGAGACAGGAACATGGCAAACATCCGGCATTAGGCAGACTCATTACCTGTCTGACAATGCATCCCACGCCATTAGTGAGCAGGAGGGGAAAAGCAGTCAACAGCATGGTTCACTGGTAGGTTAAGATGCTCAGTAAGTCCTTAAACATTAAAAGCAAAAAATACCCAGAGAAAATCCAGGAACAACACAGTCAAAAGTTTCTGAAGAAACCGAGTACCTTCACTTTGATCTGAGTTTCAGTCAGTACTAAATGCCCACTATGAAAATGAGATTCCTCTAGAATATCAAGGGATAGAGGAACCCAGAAAACAAATGTCACTTTTTGCTTTTGAAGAATTTAGATAGAACTCTAAAATTCATGCTGGAAGTAACCAGGGTAATTCTCTCACATTAAATAATCCTATTATTGACCACAGATGAACGGGTGTTCTAGTACTGACCGCTCTGGCATCAGGGCCACCTTCATGCCACTCAGAAAACCCTCACTGCAGTGATATATGTGCATACAGCAGCAGCATCTGACTTGATAACCACTACTGTGTGCACAGACACAGGGGAAAAAAAAAAAGAAAAGACATTATTTGGTCAGGGTGTTGCCAGGAGAGTGGTCCTGGGATGGCCAATGTCAAAAATTAGGAGGATATTGCCCATCTGCAACAGTTATGCCCTTTGTACACAGGGAAACCAGCTTCCCACTTACACACCTGTAAATAGACTGTTGATAAAAATTATTGTAATTATAGCTATAATTCAATTTGGATAATCTCACTGCTCTCATTTAAGTTGGCTTCCCTCTCCCTTCTTTTTTCCCCTAAAAACTTGTTAAAATTCCTGATGAAGTAGCAAATACATGCCCTTTTTTTCTAAAAAGTGTTTTTCTTCCACATGCAGATGGATGCAGCCAAAGTAAAGCTCATGACATCAGTGAAAACAGAGTTTTTCCTCTGCAACTATCTGCTGCTTTTCCCTCCCTCCATGCTTCTTTACAAGACAGCTGTGAGTGAGTATCTGTGCTTCCCCAGTGCCTGACCAACTCTGAGGGCAAATGGCCCAGGCAAGTCAGCAACCAGGATTTTTTCCCAGGGTAAGCATAGTGGTTTAAATTCTCTTTTTTCCTGTCTTGGAACATTGCACACACCAGAGGTAAGCCCTGGGGAGCACACAATGGACAGAGCAGGCTTTCGTTATGCTCTCTAGAGCCCATCTCCGAGGCTGACAGAGCACCGGAGCTCTGCAGGACATCTGTTCTCTTTCCCTTATCAGGAGGAGAAAAAAAACAGCAAACTGGAACTCAAAGGCACAGAAACCAGCCTGACAGTTCCTCCTCCCCAAATACAGAAAGAGGTCCTCCCGATAACAGCAAATTTATCCTACCAAAATCCCTCAAGTGGACATGGTAAATTGGAGATGACATCAAATGTCTCATCTCACCCTGGCAGACCTCTCACCTAAGCCAAGTCTCCCACAAAGATGGAAGTGGGCTACTCCATATAGCAAAGGGGGACCTGCAACTAACCACAGCTTCCAGCTCGCTGGCAGCTTAACTCCTCAGCAAGTTGTACTTCCACAGAGGACTGGACTCTTCCCTTCTATGTTGCAACAGCTGAACCCAGAAGCACGAAGCCCAACACTTTCCCATACGCACGTTCCTTACATACAGCACTCAACACACACAGCTGAGACCCCTTCTTGCTCCAGAGCTGGCTGCTCCAAGGCAGCGCCTGCCACGCACATGTCCGTGTGCCCGGCTTCTACGCTCGCCATACGCAGCCATGACTGCACACACAGCTCCCCACCACCTCCCTGGGAGCTCTGCATGCTGCTCACAGCAACAGTGGAGAAAAATAACAAATCACCTCTGTTTCCAAGGCAATGTGGGTGGGGAGATACGGGACATGAATTCCTCCCTTCTGGATTCCACCAAAGCTAGGCAGAAATACTGACATTCACAAGCCATGACTCACACCTGCCTCCCCCAGCACTCCAGAAGTCCCACTCACTGGCTGGCATGCCAGAAATGCCAGTATGGTTGGCATCTGCCAACTGGCTCTGTTAGCGTATAAGTTTGAGCAAATCATCCTTCCCCCTTATTTTCTTTATTGTTGCAGTGTGGTGGTTGCTGAGGATCAGAGCACACCCTGAAAACACAACCATGCAGGCATTGTGGCTGTTGCTCTGGCAGATAGCAGGTCGCTAAGGCTCAAAACATGATCCACTTCACATAAAGCAGAAATTTCTCCCCCAGAAATTCCTACCTCAAACCACTCTTGGTCCCAGTTTTAACTGGATCTCATCAGTGAAGGAGCCAAAGAATCCATTGTTTGTACTCCAGCTACACTGGTAAGTCATACACTTGTATTGAAAGAGCTGCCAAGGACCCCTTCGTTAACCACCAAAGTGTAATTCCTGGCTGCCCCTCCTTCTCCCACTAGACCAGTATCCTGCCCCCACTAGCAGCTAACCATGCTTACATCCTTCTGTAGGAGCTGGCTACACTTTCAGTCCTGTGTCAAGCTTTTTTCACTACTGCCTGAAATACACCTACCAAGCTGTACAGTACTCTTCCAGCTCAGACTGGAGAGCCATAAGCACCCGACCAGCAAGAGAAACTTAGGTGAGAAACACGGACCAAGCTGGTCATACCCAAATGTGGCTCAGACCCCAGAACACCTCTTATTCTGCCATGCAATATAAGGAGTGCAAAACAGTAATTATCTACTTGGTCCTGTCTACTTCTCCCTCATAGAGGCAGATGTCTTCCAGGGCAAGGTATCAGACATACTTTCACCTTACCCATTTGTACAACACAGCCAGATCTTTCTCCCACACCATCTCCAGGTGGTGTTTGTTCCTCTCAACCTGTCCCTCTCCTACGGTAACAAAGACATCTGGGAAACACACTGCAGATTTCAACCCAACTCCACAGTTTTTTAGGAGCATGCACCTTCCACTTTACAGCTACAGGGACAAACTCCACCCAAGCATGGGTGCTTAGAGCCTCACAACTCTTTCCACTGTCCCAAATCCCCAGTGCTCTGTTTAAAATCAGCTCCCCACTGCTGTTTTCTTTCTTATAAAGAGAACTTGGATTGGAAAAGTGAACTTTGCTCCCTTTGCTATCAGCAATAGATAAGAAACAATGGTCAATGCCAAACATTTTATGTCACATATTTCTGGCTTGGTTTTTCCTTACAAAGCCTCACTACCGCTGCCAGGAACAACATCTCTCACACCTCCCACATATCTCATTTCCACCTCTCTTCAGAGGCCATGCCGCACTCCCTCACTCGGATGCACTCACCTCTTACACACATGCTCAGCAGATAAAAAAAAGCAACTCCACGGCAGCCTACATGGATGCAGGCAATACACACCATGCAACTCACTGCACAATTAAACTGCATTTGGTTGGCTGTACCCTGCAGACAGCTGCTGTGAGTCAACAACCAAATTAATTTAAGTAGCTGTCAAGTGCTCCTCTATTTACCTCCACACAATGTAATTCCTGACATCCTTATCACACTAAACCAGTATCCTGCCTCCCACTAGCGTCCAGCGCTACCAGCATCAAAACCATGCACGAAATACACACAAATATATATAGTGATATATCAATAACTTCCTGAAGACACAGCTGGCATGGGTCATGGCAGCTACTTATGCCATGTTAGCGTATAAGTTTGAGCAAATCATCCTTCCCCCTTATTTTCTTTATTGTTGCAGTGTGGTTGGTGGTTGCTGAGGATCAGAGCACACCCTGAAAACACAACCATGCAGGCTACATCCTTCTAAGGACCCAGCTATGCTTTCAGTCTCATGTCAAGCTTCTTTCACTGCTGCCTGAAATGCACCTACCGAGCTGTACAGCACTTTGCCTGCTCAGACTGGAGAGCTGTAAGCACCCGACCAGCAACAAGAACTAAGGTTAGAAACATGGACTGAGACGACCTTATGAAAACGTGGCCCAGACCCCAAAACACACCTCTTATTCTGCCATGCAATACCAGGAGCACAAAATAGTAATTATCCTCCTGCTTACACTGCCGAGTCTTATTACTGTGCAGCAGCAAGGACGCAGGACTAATAGGACTGATTGAATTCATTCCCTGGGATGTCAGGCCGTTGAGATCACAAGCAGAGGAGTCTGGCAGGCGGGACAGAGCAGAGATGCCAATCAGCAGTGCTGCTATTACAGCGCTGATCCTTGCCAAGAGAGCCCGGCAGCAAACTGCTTTTATGCCATGGGGAGGGATGGTATGAGGTGCTCTCCACAGAACTGCCAAAACACCTCATCTCCATCCTGCAGCCCTGCCATTCCTCATTTCTCCCTCCACACCCTGGCTGCAGGCATGGGGTGGCAGGGAAAAGCACATTTCTCACAGACTGGGAAGATGGTCACCATCCTGGGGGAAGGCTCTGCCAAAGTGCATGTGGAAAACAGAATGCAAAAAGGACGAGATTTTACAAACAGTGACACTGCTCATTTCGTTTTGGCTTTGCTGTGGCAAAAGGAAAGTCATGATCAGGGTCTGAAAGGAAGGATGAGCAAGTGAGACAGAAGGAGACATGGTCTTCACCTCCAGAATCCTGAAGTTTTTAAAACAACCAGGGAGATTAAGGTTTCTGCTCCTCACAGCCAGGGAAGTGGAGATGAACTGTAATTTCCAGGAGACACCCTCCCTCAGGCTTTCCATGACCTCAGCTGTCAGTGCACACGCTCAGGGAGAGCTGGAAATAACCCAGTGTTGAGCCCAAGAGTAGAAATGGGGAGTAGGCGAGCACCTTCTCAGGAGGTTTCAAGAGCAAGACTAATGAGGCCACTGGGAATAACAGTAGTAGACCAGGACATGAAAAAGCAAAGCTCCCCTTTTTTGTTTTTCAGAATCAGTCCATCCACCTTTTATCTTTCTAATCTTCTGTCTTAAACAGAAGGCACAAGAAAAACAGATGGACAGCATGATTGCTTTATAAGTGGCGAAATCACCTGGAAGCATCAAACAGGATCATTTGCCACATACAGGTATACATGGTGACAGAGATGCTACTTATACAAATACATGTAAAGACCTACTTTCCTTCTATGCATAACAACTAGCCCAACACGCTCCTTAGAGCAGAAGCAATGAGTGAATTTACCTGTGGGATGACCCAACTAGAGGAGACACAGCTCACCAGTCAACCCCTTCAAGGCTGTCTCAAAAGCAAGGGTCTCTATGTACAATGGGAACAGCAAGAGTTGTGCTACAACTTTTATTAGCTGGGAATAATATAATATGCCTGCTGGAAACTTCCTAAAGGGGATAGATAGCACTCCATTGGCCACTCCCACCTAGCATTTTTACTTGTCAAGGGAATACAAGCAGCTTTCTTCTACCTCCTTGCTGAAGAATCTCTCACACCCATTGACACTAACTTTTGGAGGCTACACTGAAAATATCCTTTGCGGAGCCAAGATTTTGGCTGTGCATACTTTACTGTACTTAAAGAGAAGCCTCAGAGTCCTACCCGCTTCCAAACTGGTGTACAACTTCCCTTCTGCACAGCAAGGCTGGGAAACTGAAGCATCACAGAAAAATCTTCTTGGGTTGGTATTCCCTGCTAACTCAGAATATAGTTTTGTATTAGATCCAAAATAAGGAGAGCCACAGCCACAGCTGGGTTGCTGAAGTTCCTCTTTGTCAGTGTTCTACTCTCTGCACTAAGAAAAAGCTCTCCTTTAACACACCTGTCTTGAGACAGGAGAAAGAAAACTTGACCATTAAGCTCCCAGAGAACATACCACAAGATGGACTAACCACCTCAGATTCCAGAGTAAAATGAGATGTCATACATGGGACACGATCTCAAGCACATAGAAAAGGCATGTTTACTGGAATCAACGTATAGCAGGGACTGCTATGAGTTTTGCCAGGCAACTGGGGAAGTAATTTTCCGCCATCACAGAAGGACTCCACCAAGAAGATAAGCCATTATTTTACAAAAGCCACAGGCCAATCAATATATGTGACAGTTTGAAATAAAACATGCTTTTTGCAGAAATACAGCATACAGACAGAAAGACATCCAGGTCAGGAACCCAAAGACATCATCAGGAAACTATAGAGCAAGGATGTGATCTCAGGATAGTTACATGGAGGAGCTCAAAAGCTGCCAACTCCTCCAACTCACAACCCAAGCTTTCAGCAAGGACATCTGATTCAAAAATACGGGCATCTAAGAGCAGCTGAAGCAAACCAGAGCCAAGACCCATATATGCAAGCCAGCATTATGCCTTTGACAGGGAGACATCACCAGATACCTCAGGGAAAGCATAAGTGATGCTACCCCAAACACTGCCCAGCTTCTAACAGTTTGCAGGTCGGGGACTGCCTGTCCCAGGCACATAAACTCCTGCAGAGAATCTAAATACACTGAAACTTTTGCATCGACTTTTCTAGTTTCCCTTGAGCTCAGCCACAACTCAGAAGAGACAGGTGCTCTGCTCTCTACATCACAGGCAGTCATCTTTGGTAGCAGCAAGAGTCACCCAGGAGGACTGGGATGGACCTTTGATGACACACTAAGACACTCTTCAGCTTCAACAATGGCCAGGCAGCAGATATCCCCTAAGAACCTAGGCAATAGTCTCACAGGTGGCAAAGGGAAAGCATTTTGGCAAAAGGGACTTGTTTCAAAACTGTTTAAACAAAATGGCCACTACTGGGCATTACCTCTGATGGGTGATGCCGTTTTAGTTAATACTTGTTCCAGCAGACACCGTGTAAACTCTCAGAGTAAGCCAGGAAGTGCTGCAAGTGTATGAAGGAAGTGAAGCAGCACAATTTAAGGGATGCTATAGAGCAGCCTGAAATAAACATACGTAATTGCTAAAATTCAGCAGGATACCACAGCAGATTGATTACAAAAGCCCTCAGGAAGAGTCAGGATTTTTTTTATTTTTTTTTTTTTTATTTACAGCAGTTTATGTTCTTCATGAGATGACAGAGCAAAGGCTACTGGGAAAGATTCCTCATGGCAAGCAACACCACAGTGCAACAATAACCCATCACCATCCGCTTCTCATCTGATTCAGCTTCCAGAAAATCAAAGAAATGGAACATCACCTGGATTTTGTGGTAAACAAGGGCTCGCTCTCCCCCTCCAAAGGGGAGCCCAACATAAAGGCCAAGCTTTACTTGTAAAACAGGGAGCCTTAACTGAACAAAAAGCAGGGGGAGGTAAATACCGTTTCACAGGATTATGGCAACATTCAGAATACCTTTCCTAATGCACGGGCTATGCAAAGCTTCTGACATCTGCCCCTGCAACAGGTTAAAATACTTTTTAAAAAAAAACATCAAAAGCCGAGCCGCCGCGAAGTCGCACAATGCCAGTGGGCGCTGATGGGGAAGCCAAGCAGTGCTGCAACCGAGCTGGCCTTCGGCCACCGCGGCCAGGTACGAACGGGCCGCCTGACGGGCCGGCGTGCTGCTCGGGAAGGAGCGGCGGGTGAGGAGAGCGCCAGAGCCCAGCCGCAGCGCCTGGCCTCCCCTCTCCCAGGCCGGGCTGTCAGGGGCCGCCGCACGCAGCGCCCGCCGCAGTCCCGGCTCCCCTCGCCGCCCCCAGCCCCTTCCTCCCGCCCCGCTTCCCCATGGCCGGGGGGGACCCGCGCACCCCGCCAACGGCCGCCCGCGCTCCGCACCCTCCCTCCCCGGGCGGCCGCCATTTCGGGGGCGCCCCGCCTCACCCCTCCGCTGCGAGTCGCGCCGGACCAGAGCGCTCCGCTCCACCTCACGCCCCGACCTGCCGCGCTGTGAGGGAGGGAAT
>VXBL01010402.1:14186-30245 GCA_013400195.1 Aramus guarauna
GGGGCGCCTCCCTCCGGGCACGCGGGTCCTCACACACAGGCAGGCTAGGCGGCCGGCCTGGCCTGGCCTGGCTCGGCGTCAGCTCTTGTGCTGTTTTTCGTTTCCTGTCAAACAAAACGTCCCGAAATCCGGCGGTTTGCGGGATCTGCGGGCTCGGCGGTGCCTGCGGCGTAGCCGCGGAGCGCTCGGCCTCGCTGGTGCTGTGCAAGCCACCAAACCGTGCCTATGGCAGCAGTGACCCTTGGCTCTCACCACCTGGGCCTCACGCTGGCGTTTCCATTGCCGCAGGCAACGCATTACAGCAAACTCCAGCTGGGGCTTCTTTGTTTTTTTTTTTTGTTTTTTTTTTTTAAGGCATCAGACCTGCTTGTTAAATAGTTTCCCATGAACCATCCTGTACATGAGGATCCAGCCCTGACTGGCACATTGCCTCATCCTTCCATTACCTCATTCCAACTTCAGCCCAAATACCTCTGTGCTAAGCAACAGCCCCACACCAAAGCTGGTCTCAGCAGAAAGACTCTGGCCCGCTCCCTCAGCAGCTGAGTGGCCCTTGCACGGGTTTTTAGGGGTGAAGAGAGGAGATCTGAGCAGGGAGGGAAAAGGCTGGTTTAGGACCTTCTGGGTGTTTCCCTCAACTGTGACACTTAACATCTCCTGCCCATGCGCCTAACTCAAAAATCACTTCATCCTTCCCAATCAGTAAACCAACTCCTCTCTCCTTATCCCATGGAGATCCCACCTTACCTTTAGCTTAGAGCCCCTGGAGAGCCAGGTGACTAAATAGAGCCTTAGGGGACCAGCTCACACACATTGACAGGTTTCTTGCAGGGGGCATGTGACAGAGCCAGGAGGCAACAAAAGAGATGCTGGCCCCTACCCCAGGCCCCAGCCCTCCCTGGCAGAGTCCTGGGTAGCCGTGCTGGGCCTGCTGCCTTCTTGCCGTGTCCACGGATTTCATGTACAAACAGGAAAGAGCGTAACCTCCTACTCTGGCAGATTTGGGTCAGCAAACAGGCATGATTAAGCACAACTGCTGCCTGCGCAGCAGGCACGTGCTTGGGAAAACCAGCAGGTAAAGGTGAGATATACCACAAGACCTCCTGCACCCGAATCCTCGGCTTATTACTGGAGTAATATATATTTATTGGAGATACATGCTTACTGTGAAAAAACTAATTTTACTTGGTCAAGTCTCCTATGGACTTGTCATTTCAGAAGTGCACAGCCACACTTGTGTTTGCAGGATCAGGGCCTTATTAAACCGCTTGGCTTGATACGTGTCTAAAGCGTGCCTTGCAGGCCTGAAGAGTCTGGAGACGGATTATTATAGGTGTGCCAACCCAAATTTCAGTGTGACTCAAATAGCAAGGTAAGTAATGAGCAGACTCACAGTGGCTCAAAGAGCTAATGAAGCTCTGAACTGCAGGACTGTGGATCTATTGGTGCTGAGCAGATTTCCAAATAGAGCATTTAAAGGTGTATAGCATGAGCTATGAGATACATTTATACTTGGAGCTTAAGTACTTGGTCAATATCTATATGGACTAAGCAATTAACAAGTAAAATGAGCATGAAGAAGAAGATAACAGGACAGAAAACTATGTGTGAGAGACTGTGTGATCTCTGTAGCAGGAACTGATTAAAAAATGTGTGCAAATGGAAACTGGCCCTTGGAGTTCACGCTGCTGGAATAAAGAAGGTAGAAGAAAACTAACATCCCAAACCTTTGCAATTCCTGCATTTGTCCTGTGGGAAAGCTTTAAACTTAACACTGGCTTAATGCTCTCTCTTCAGCCCTGTTCTGGCTTTTCAAAGCAATGTTGTCAGGCTAATCCTGTTACGCTTATCCTTAGCATATTAACACGAAAGAGACAAGTGAAACACAAGGCAGAGCGAGGTCCCTTTGCCTATATGCAGAGCTTTGTGGGACTGTGGCTGCTCATCAGAGCAGCCTTTGCCACTAGATCTGCTTGTATACACAGCTGCACTGTTGCATATACCAGGATAGGCTTCCTACACTGTAAGAAGGTCAACATCAGCCAGCAATGCATGCTTGCAGCCCAGAAAGCCAACCGTATCCTGGGCTGTGTCAAAAAAAATGTGACCAGCAGGTCAAGGGAGTTGATTCTGCCCCCCTACTCCACTCTGGTGAGACCCCACCTGGAGTACTGCGTCCAGCTCTGGACTGCCCCAGCCTAAGAAAGACATGGACCTGTTGGAGCAAGTCCAGAGAAGGGCCACAAAGATGATCAGAGGGCTGGAACACTTCTATGAGGATAGGCTGAGAGAGCTGGGGTTGTTCAGCCCAGAGAAGAGAAGGCTCCATGGGGACCTTATTGCAGCCTTCTAGTACCTCAAGGAGGCCTACAGGAAAGATGGAGAGGAACTATTCACAAGGGCATGTAGTGACAGGACAAGGGATAATGTCTTTAAAGTAAAAAAGGGTAGATGTAAATTAGATGTAAGGAAAAAAATTCTTTACTGTGAGGGTGGTGAGGCACTGGAACAGGTTGTCCAGAGAAGTTGTGGATGCCTGCTCCCTGCAAATGTTTAAGACCAGGTTGGATGGGGCTTTGTGCAACCTGGTCTAGTGGAGGGTGTCCCTGCCCATGGCATGTGGGTTGTTGCTTTGCATGATCTTTAAGGTCCCTTCCAACCCAAACTATGCTATGCTTCTATGAAGAAAAGTACTTTCTTGTGATACAATTCCATATCTGGAATTACATATTATGTGCAAAAAGTCACCTGTCCACTAACAGACTGCAGCCAGTATAGCACAGCAATAAGCCCCCAGGCAGAGTCTATTTTGCATCCACCCTCATCTTGTGCAGCCCCATTATTTGATTTATGCTGCAGTTTCTAGCAGTTGCAAAGGGTGGCTGCTCCCATGTAGAGGCAGGAGAGATTCTGACAAAAACAGAGGTGGTGTACTAAAACTAGGAATTTTGTGGACAGTCTGGTATAGTTTGAGTCTGGTGTAGTTTGAGTCTGGTATCAGAAAGGTTTAAAAACATGCCCCTCCAGTCTGTAACCATCTAGGTCTTCCATTTCAGTGTCATGCAAAGCAACAACAAAAGATCATCCAGGAATAAAATCCATCCTAGTGTTTACTGCTGTCCAAGCGCAACCTGCTAAAACTCTGTGCCATTTTGTCATGGTTGAAGCAAAAGTCCACCCTGTTCCTGCTAAAAAATAGACGTTACAGTCAACTACTTCCTGTACTATCAATTTATAGCAGGGGAAATGAGTAATAATTTCTTTGCTCAAAGCTGCAGAGAGATTAGTTCTGTAATGCACAAACATACCAGTTGGAGCCATGCCAAGGCATAAGGATTAAAAACAACCGAATTCCTAACTCTGGTGAATTGAGACATTATTAAAATAAATTTTTAGTTCTATAAATATAGGTACAAGGTGACAACATTCCCTCTCTGAAAGCACTACGCTGCCCCCCAACACTGGGGAAGCATCTCCCCTTTTTTTCCCCTTCCTGCTTTGCCTTCTGGCTGCTTTAAAGGTGAAAAACAGAAGACTGGAGATTAATTGCTCCTGTGCTGCCCTCAAAACATGGGTTCCTGATCAACTTGCTCTCTACTTATAAACCTCCCATTTGTACCACCATGAGGACGGGTGTCTCAGCACTTCTGAGCAGCGAGAAAGGGAGGTCATACTATAATCAGAGGCCGAACAAGGGAGGCTGAATCTCCTGTGGTGCCTGAAAAAATACCTCTCAACACAGCTGTTTGTAAGACAGCGTTTCTTTATTGTCTGTACACTAAGAAAACATGCTTAAGGTTGTGCATTAAAAAAAACCACATAGTAGTTCTTGCCATTGCAATATGACAGCGCGGATGAAGGTAATACATAGGCTGGCCCGTACTGGTGTGTCAGCTGTGTTTCACACCTCTGTCATTCACGTGCTCTGTACACAGTGTTGGAGGTGTGCTTTCAGATCAGAATAGCAGGCTGAACACTGGTCTGTCTTCCTTCTGCAGCAACTTCCCAAATCCTGCTGCTGCAGGTAAGTAAATGTTAGCATTACTGATCTGCCCCGACCAAAGATGCCGGTTCTTAGTCAGCACCACTCCTTATTAACCTGCAGCTGGAGCATGATGCAGAGGAATCATTGACAGCAGCTCCTGCAGCTTAGGTAGTGGGTTTGACCTATTTAACAGGTGATGATGTCTGTGCTCCTTCGCAGCCACATTGGCTAGAAAGCCACATCTGTGTTCAGAATACAGGTGCTTTCTGAAAACAGAGAGGATTTCCCTTCCCAAACATCATTTCTTGCTAGCACAAGCAGTTTTGCTGGCAACACTAATGGTGTTACTCTACATTCCGCACCAGCAGCCCTGGTTCTTTCAGAACCTCTTCTAACTTTCCGACTGCCGGTCTCTGGAAGGCATTACTGCAGGTTACACAGCGTGAATCACAGTCAGCCAGCAGTAAGGACTGAGCAAGAGCTTGTCACTTTTAGCTATTGCTTTTAGACAGGAATTCTGTTCTTCCAGAGAAAAACTTTCCTATCAAGAGTAAAGGGCACTGGGAGGAACTGTGGAAATTCTTTGTAACACTGATGGGCTGTAAGTGACTCAGAGCACTCTTCCTGCATGGGATATTCCCAGAGAAATTCGTGCAGTTAAACAGGCATTCAGAGTCATCGCCTTATCCCAAGAGAGGAAAGACACTGGATAAATATAGGCCTTCCCTATGCTACAAGGCTGGGGGGACTGCTTCATAGCTGCAGTATCAGATCTTGCACCTAAAATGTCAGCATCACATAGAAACAGGCTTAAAGAATAAAAGGAACAGGGCATTATAAAAAAAGCTTACTTAGTCCCACAAGGCTTTAAGAGCAACTGAGCTACAAACCACAAAGCATCATACCCCAGAGAACAGCAAGGGCTTCGTGCCCAGGCACAGCGTGCTTTTGGGACCAGTTCCTACCTCAGCCTGCACGGCCCCTCGCCCTGCTTTGCCCCACTCCTTGGTGACAAGAAGGCCCTGTCCCAAGGGGAACAGGTTCTTTCTCAGGCCCTTCACCAGGAAAGTGAGGTTACTGCACAAGGTCACCACAAGAGAAAAAGCTTCACTAGGTACATTTCACACAGGCAGCCAGGTATGTTTGAAAGCACTCTGGGGGTAGCAGGGTACGGCAGATAGGTCAGTTCCTAATTGATGGAATTTCAGGAAAGGATAAGAGAATGGGAGGAAACAGGCAGCATTCAGCCTTAAAACAGGCCGTATATGGCCCCCTAGTATGTACAGCAGAGCTCCTGTAACGGTTTATGAATTAGCAGCACGTGCCAGTGCCTCCAAGTCCCAGGGCAACTGCTCTGTGCTCTGTAAACAGTAAGAGAGGGACCGTGATAAGGTCCATTAGGGCAACAAAGTAAGAAAAGCCATCGGGATGACTCGTTTTACCAGTTCATACTATATCCACATATGGAATCAGCTAACTACAATACTGGCAAATCAAACCAAATTTTGCAGTCAATACAGGGCCTGATCCAGAATCTTATGGGACCTGATGGAGGTTTTCCCCGCTGACTGCAGCAGGCTTTCAGCTGGGGTCTGCTGTTACAGAGCCAAGAGGAGATGCTGCACTTTGAGACAAATGCATCACTACCTAGAGCTAGCCCAAATTTAAAATACTTTATTTATCTCTTACACTAAAATTCTATTTAAGACAGCACCTACTGTGTCTTTCACACTCTGCTGCTAGGCCACTTCTTTGCCAGAAAGAAAAGGAACAGAACTTCATCCTTTTACGGGGAAGCAACCTCTCCAGACAGAGGGCCCGGTTTGTGCTATTACCCAAGACCAGCCAAATTCCCCCAAAGGGGCAGAGGCCTCCAGAGACCAGGGCTGCGTGCAGAGTGGGGAAATGGAACAGTGCAGATCATATAAACATTCTGGCCTGATTTAGCACCTTGAAATTCCCAGATGGGGAAAAGCTGCAGCTTCCCCAAATCTCTGCAGAGCTGATACCATCAGATTCAGCTTGCTTCAAAGGAACCCCAACTTCATGAAATGGTGTTGGCACACGTCTCTTGCTGACACATTGATGTGCCTTATGTGCAGCACCCTTTCCTCCTGCTGATGTCTTTCAGCTGCAGGGCATTCTCCCTCTGTCTGTCTTCTTGTGCTGTCAGCAACCTGGAACGAGCAGCATAGATGAAGAACACAACCTGGTTACTGAGACCTTCCTGTGAAGGCATTTGGCTCTGCCCTTTGCACCCCATCAGCCAGGAACATTTAGGATTGTATTAAATGACTGGCCCAAAGACCGAGCTTCTCTGAAGTTGGGCTAGATAAACCACACACACAAAAGGAGTATGAATTTCCAGGGAACAAGGAAAGAAACTGGACACATACAAGAGGGGACAGCATGGCTTAGTAGTCAGAGCACCAGACCAAGGCGTGACTGGTCAGTGTCTTGTTGCCAAGCTGCCACATTGATGGCAGAATCCCGGGCTGTTTGCTTCACCTGTCTGGGCCATCTCTGGCAGCAGCATGGTAATAAAGCATGCTGAAGGCACATGCTATGGGAAATAAGATATACCTAGCTAGTAAGTAAATCATCCCAGTTAATGAACAGCTAAGTCCTGCTGTGAATCTAACAGAGGATGCAGCAGGAGGTGAAGGGATAAAAGAAAACAAAAGGATATTCTTCTCGCAAGATTTCAAAGACTTTTTTTCAAAACTACTTGCTTTTTTAAAAACTAAAAATCTTAGAGCAAACCTCTTTCAGCCTTACAAAATGTCTTATCTCCCTTTAAAAATATACATTCTGTATAGTACTTAATAAGATAAGAAGGAAAACCTCTTAGAGATGCAGGCAGACTTCTAACTGAACATACCAACTTAAAATCTGGGAGAGTACACAAGGTTTTTGTGATGAAATATTCAAATTAAACTCCAAATCTTTCAACAGCCAGCTCTGCCAGATGAAGCTTTGCATGCGATACTGTCCAGTCTATGCTTGGTGCTCTCCAGGCACAGAAGACAAACACCTGGAGTCAGGGGGAAGGTCTTTTTGTGACATGGCAGAAAGCCAGTCTCTGAAAACTCCTTCTTTGTGCCCATTCCCCAAGAGAGCCCACGCCAATCCCCTACAGCCAGGAAGATATCCCAGTGTGACTGTTCCTGTTCACTGACCTGGCCATGTGCAGCATGGGCTCCATGATGTTATAGCCAGTCATTGCGCTGCACTCATAGAAGACCGCCTTGTATTCCTGCCAGAGAGCACAGTAAGCACCCATGTTGGCTGCCAGCTCTCTCCCACCATTCACCCACGCCCCTGTAAGCTGGCCCACCCTCGCTGCTGGGAATTCTGGTGGGAGCAGCTGGGGCCACGAGGGTGCCTGTTACTGCCCTGCTGGGACACACACCCCACTCACCAACCCAGGAAAGGGAGATGCTTTTTCAGCACTGGGGGCCCAGTCAGAGTGTCCAAAAGGGAACCCTTGGGGAGTTATTTGGGAAGAGAAAGCATCTGCCCAGGGTACTTGGATTCCCTTACCCTTGCAGTGCGGAATCCAGAAGATGAGGAACACTTCTGAAACCCTGCCTCCCCTCACCCAGGGGCTAGGTACCAGTGGGCATGCAGACGCAGGGAGCGAGGAGGGAGGCAGGACAATTTTGCAGAACACACGTTAATGGGGAGTCCTCAAATGGGAAAACAGCTATGCATGCTCCCCTCAGAAAAACTGAGCATCACTGTAAGGAGGCATCAAGCCTCAAGAGAAATACATGAGCGTGCCTCAAGGGCCATTGTCTGCCACATGCTGGCCACCACCTCATCCTCCCGGGTACAAGATGGACCTCAGTACATGTTTGCATTGGAGACATAGGGGATGGGGGGGAGAGGGCAGGTACCCTACTGGAAAATGGCTCCAAGAAGGGCTTCCTGCCAGCCAGCTGGAGGGAGGCTGCAGAGCAGGTGGAGCAGCAGAGCACAGAGTCACACCTTCGCCAGCCTTTCCCCCTCCACCTTGGGCACATTTCGGGTCTCTCTCTGTGCGGCATCCATTTTGTTTCCAAGCAGAAAGACCACAGCTCCATCCTCAATACCTTCCTGCAAAAGAAACAGAGTAAAGCACCCTAGAGACTCAGCTGAGGTAGGAAAATATCTTGGAGCAGATCCTGTTCCAGCTCATGCAAACAAGACCTTCAGTAGCAGCAAGATCAGACCCTTTAGCTCATTAAAGGGCCATTCCTCAAATAGTCCCAAGGATTCGTGGAAGGAAGCTTAAGCTACGGGAATGTATTTCAAATGTTTGGTATGTACAGCTGGGATGCTGAGAGAGGGGAGACAGGACATAAGTTCCTCTTTGGGAAATAATAAGCCTAAAGAAAAGCAGTTTGTCCCATAGGCTGCTGGGAATTTCAATTCAGGTGGAGCTTCTTATTAAGTTCAATAATTCTTGTGTGTATGTGCAGTACTATTCACCTGACATCCTGTCAGGATATGCTGTCCTAAATTCAACCATCCCTTGCTGAAAATCCAAGGGCCAAGCAAGCTAAGTGACTTTCAACTCTTGTATACTGTCTTTGTAGGAACTGTTATTCCTACGTGATTCCTGGAGCCCATTCCCTTCCCTGCAGAATGGGGCTCAAAGTTATTTCCAAACTTGACTTCCCTGGATGACTTAAAGTACCCAAACAGCTTCAAAGATGGGGAAAGGAAGAGAAGATTATTAAAAGTTAGAGATATCAGGTGTTTTGATTTTCTGTGTGCTCAGTTTAACCTTACTGAAAAGAACCTGATTTTCAGAGGCTGGTTACTTTTGAAGATCTTAACCTTTGATCTTTCAGAGTCCAAATAAATAGCTAAGTGTTTTGGTTTTTTTTTCCCCCCCTCCTCAACAGGCCTGTGGAAGTTAATAATATTATAAACCTCCAACCTATGCTTCTTCATTTCACTTAGATCCTGGTTTTTGAGACTCATCACAATCAAAACAAAACCACCCTCGACAATTTCCGTTCAGCTCTGAGTCATCTACACACAACTTATTTAAATTATACAGACAGGTATTTTTGTCTCCCCTAGCAGATGCAAGCTGCAGATGAATGCTTTTATTGAGAGTTTAGAAAGAAAAAGCAGGGGAGAAGACTACCATATTAATACATCATCACTAAATAGGAAAGAAAAAAATAAATCAACTTTTAGAGTTGAAGCAAATAAGGAAAAAAAATTATGCTATTTAAAAATAAACTACTACTATTTCCATCTCATCTAGAAATCTCAAAGCAGAGTGAGGATGAGATCATGCATGCATGCTGCAGGTCTGAGCCTAAATGCACCAGAGCTGTCTCCCTTTCCTGTGCATAGGCTAGACACAGGACATCTCCTTGCCTGAGCACAGGTGTGACATGACCACGTTCAGGAGATGCTGCCAATGCACATGAGCTGCTTACAAACATACACTACTGTTCTGGCAGGTAGCACCACCTTCTGCCATAGAAACAGCCTTCCCTCATTTAATGGGCTATCACTGGGTTTGGTATCTTCAACAAGAAGCCCCTGGTCTCAAACTGACTACCACAGGCAGTACCCATAGCATCTGCTTTGATAATTCATCCCAAGGTCAATAGGACCTCCTGAGCATCAGAGAACATCGCTCCCAGACAGACTGTTAGAGCTGTGCCAGAGCAAGGCAGGGGCAGCACCACCAGCATTAGAGAGCTGAGGCTCTGCTCTCACCTGGACACTGCTCATCCAGTTCCGCACCGCCGTGAAGGAGCACTCAGCTGTAACGTCGTACATCACCAGAATCCCATCTGCCTTCCGGAAATACTGCTTGGTAATGCTCCGAAACCTGAGCCCAAACAAAACCAAAGGCACACTCAGAACCACGGCTGTGCAATGACAAGACATAGAATGGGATTATGTCTCTTTTAGTTCAGGCTCTCTGCAAGGCCTGGCAGCCCCTATAAGTGAGATGTGTCCCCTGGGACTGGTGCATACAGTCTGGTGTCAGACAAGTCAGATCCTTGCACCTTTGAGGCAGGCCAGGCAGCCGTGGGTAAGCACGAGTCTTTCCAAATGCATGGTGCTGAGAAAGCAGGAAGGAAGACCTTTGCAGGTCAGGAGGAAAGAAACAGAAGCACTTAGGTGTGCTAGGAAAAGGTAATTGCCTATAAAAAGGGAAGTGGATGGAAAAAACATGACCTTTCTCTAGAGTCTGGAAGAATCTGCAGACTAAGCTGTACCACATGTCTGCCCCAGTGTTGCCAAAACAGTAATTAAGATCTCAGCATCAATACAGTCTGTTTCCAGTTTTGAATCTATAAAGCAATGCTATCATACATAAAATCAGCAGACAATTTCCAGGAGAAATTCCCACCAGGTATCTATTTTGTCATCTGCATACCAGTTAGAACCACAGATTTGTATTTTGGGAATAAATTCCAATTAAAAAAACCCAACAAAACAAACTTGAAAATCTGTAAGCAGTTTGTGAGAGGACCATGATATAACCACATTGATTGCAAACTGATGGACTTAAATGCAACACAAGTACTGAGATCTCACTGGAGAGCTGCGTATTTCAAATCTCCACAGGATAACGAGCTCTCCTATTCTAAAAGAGCCAAGAAAACCTACAGCAAGTAGTGACCCTTCTGAACTCTTCAGATAATTGCCTGAAGCCTGTTCGTTCTCACTATAGTAAGAGCATGACATTCTGGCAGCTACCCAAATGAGAAAGCACAGACTGTCTTTGGCAGTCAAGGTGCACCTCTGGAACTACAGGACAGGCTAGATGCTCCAGAAGAAACATCAAATGTAGCATGCACCAGTCTCAGGGAAGTCACCAAGGAGTTCTTGCACACTCCAAGGGGTTTCTCTATCTCTTCCATAGAATATTCACAGTTGAACACCTCCAGTTAGAAGTAATTAATATTTCTCTAGAGGAAACTTTTGCTTCTTCCCAGGTCTCCTATTCAGTATCAGCATTGAGCAAAGTTCTCTCTTGCAAGTACATGTCTAAGACCAGCTAATGCTGTAGGGACCTACCCTAAAAGTCCTTCTGCAGAGACAAGATGTTGAATTTGGCCTCTGATGCAATCTGGCCTTAGTAAAATGTCACATTTCATGTCATAACAACTTTTACTACTCAGCTTCAGCACTGAAATAACCACAGGAGTCCCCTCAAAAATCATCATTTCTTCAGCATGAAGCTTGATTTTGGAAGAAATAGTTTGCTTTTCAATAGATACTCCTACTTAGTACATTTCCCACCAGGTCTACATGATCTAGCCAACTGAGGTAGACAGCGTCGTTAACTCTGTTGGCACAGCTCAGGATTATAATACTCCCATGACCTCAGCCGTCTCCTGAAGGCCAGCCCCCCTAACATATTTAGCACAAAAAACCCAGTACTTATTTTGCTCTTGAGGTTAATGGCTTCCTTGAAATAGCTTTTCATCTTCAGCTTCAAAGTGCATTCTAAATAAAGTCTAATTTACATAAAGGTAGTGGCGGGCCTTCATCTCTAGTAGCAGATGGGGGTCAAGTGTGTCCTCTACTCCTCTGATCCTCACCAACAGTGCTGGTAACAGCTAGTGATGGCCCATGGTTTTGAAACCAGAGGCCTTCAATTGGAGAACCTGTATTCACTGTCACAAAAAAGCTACACTGCCCCTCTACCGAGGATTATCACTTCCACAAGTCTATCAGCAGAAGGGCAGTGGAAGGGGCCAGTAACCTCACTGACAGAGTCCAGCAGAGTAGTTCAAATCACCTTCCCCACAGGTCAAACTAATTCATCTGCCTTTGGATATGGAAAGGTTCACACACTCCTTTCCACCTTCTGAATAGCGAGTGGTAGTCAGCAGCTGGGGAAAGCTGTAGCACAGCTGAGTCTGAGAACAGGATGTCTATCCGGAGCCTTTGTTTCTATCCTAATCTGTAGCCCTGTCCTGCAGCTTTTCTCAGAAGCAGGCTGATACAGGACAACTTTGAGGGCTAAAGGACCTTCGAACACCACACTGTACAATGATTTATGGATAGACTACCTGAAGCCATAAGTACACAGGTCAGACATATGGAAAACTACTTTTCTGTCAGTCCTCAGAGCAATCTCCTCAGGCCCTGTTTCACAGCCACAGCTTCTAGAAGTCTCCAGAACAGACCTTTGCTGCAGGTTCAGCACTGGAACAGCTGCTGACCTCTCTGATCCTTCTGAAGCTAACAGTTTTCCCAGAGACAGAAACCAGATGCATACACTCTTCCCCTTTCCTCCTGTTTCCTACACTGAGCCTGGCAGTAGGACATCCTCACACAAATTGCTTACCTTTCTTGTCCAGCTGTATCCCACAGCTGTAAGGCAACCTGGGTGTTATCCACCATCAGACTCTTCACCTGGTAATCGATACCTGTTAGAAAGGTAACAATGATCATAAGATAGGATGGAGAGACAGCAGCTTGCCATTGCAAGTTCAAGGAAATTGCAAGATTGATTCGAAACTGGGAGAGGGACCATCTTTACCTTTAGTGGGGCAAAAAGCATGTGTCCAGGCTCACTTTCCCACCCTTCTGAGCCAGATGAGCCAGGAACCCTGTTACTTACCGATGGTTGCATTGAGCTCAGCCAAAAACCTGTCATAGCAGAAGCGGTGGATAAAGGAACTCTTCCCAACGCCGGAGTTCCCTACAAACACCACTTTAAAGATGCGGTCTGGGGAACAGCTGGCTGGTTCCAGTGCCTGGAGCTACAATGGAAGAAAGGGATGCAGTTTTGGAAAGCCCAGCTGCAGACTGCTTTGATTTAGGCATTGGACCCCTGCAGTATACACCTATGGAGCTGGAGTTAGATGGGAAGTCAGAAACCCTCAAGTCCCTAGTAACAGGTGTTTGAGGAAGAAACCCAAGTAACGAGACGTACCCTGGTTTCGGTGCCAACAGGCTGTCCTCTAGGAGGCAATGGAACATCATCTAATCCATCTGCATTTTTTCTACAGTCAGCATCACCCTTCAAAGTCATCTTCAGCCACTCAGCATCTACTGCCAACGACCATCTCTCCTTGTCTCTGCTCTTCACTCTGAAGTTTGTGCTGCCGCCTTCTGTCTTCAGCCACATCTCGTTGCCTGGGAAGTATTTACAGTTCTTTCTGTTGGGTTCTTCCACTGCCACATCCACCGGGAAGGTGAAAGAAAGGTCCACAGAGGCCAGTTGTCTGTATTAAAGCCCACAGGCACCACAAAAGGGGAGCGGGGGAAAGAGGAGGACATTGCAAATTCCCAAAACAACCCATGTGATCCAATTAGTGCATATGCAACATTTGCAGGAACTCTATCTACTTTATACATACATTCCCCATACTCCCTGTGACTAAGACATCAGCAGCACCCCTAGGGAAGGAGAGACAGCTCACCTGAGCTATGCTATTCTCATATGTGCTGACATATATTTCATTAATTTTAATAAAAATTCCCACCTTCTGGATTTTTCAAGGATTCTTTGCCTATGACTTCCCCCAGTGCTGAAAAATGAGGCAAAGCATACAAAAGGTGGCAACAAGAAAAAACATTTAAAAAAAAAAAAAAGCAACACCACTCCCCTCTATTTTGGTTACCACATACAACACAAAAAGAAGTAACAAAGGTTTTGAGGTTAGTGAAAAGGGTGTTGAGTGCAGGCAGTGGGGTGAGGGCTGGCTGATGGTCCTGGGGTGGCCGCATGCGGTGTGCGCACATGTTGCTGCCCACTGCTGAAGGCACACAGCCGTGCTCCAGGAAACCAGCCCATCGCTTCCAAACGCTGCTGTACCAGAGTCCTACTGAGTTCAGGCAGTAGAAACCTGCCACAGGTGTGCAAATTGCAGTGAGCATGCTCACACCACGGTCACTTTGCCCAGTGTTGGCTCTGCACTGGCCAGCATCCACGCCTGCGCCGAGGTAAGGGAGCCAGGACCCAAAAGATGTTTGTTTTATAAAGCTCACAACCAGCCACACTGCACTCCCAATGTCAAGAAATCCCCAGGACCCCTCTCCAAGCTATGGCAGTGAGGAATAGGTGTTGCACTGACTGTGCCTACGCAAGGGCAGGCTGATGGACTTTGTCCACTGGTGGTAGAGCTGACACAGTAAGTGGAGGAACAGCCTTCAGAAGAACAGCTGGAATAACTGATTTAAACTACTGGAATCATTGCTGAGGAGCAAAGCAGCATCTTAGCTCTGCCTTGGCTTTCCATGGTTAAAGAACTAGACGAAAGGAATGAGAAGGCTTAGAACTCCAAGGGCTTTATCCATCACAGGCATCTCCAATGCCTTCACTGGCCACCAGATTGCATTTGAAAGCAAATTAGAGAGACCAGAAGCTTACTACAATCTCTTCAGTGGCAACACACCCACCCCTCTCTGCAACATTTTTCTCTTGCTACTAGTGCAGGAATTGAGGCAACAACTCTCCTCTCACTCCTGTCAGTACACCTCATCCGGGCTGCAAAATTCACCTGCTGCCATGCCTACACTTTTTCTGTGAAAGGGAGCTCACATTCCTGGCCATCCTGCCTGCATCTGTTGCAGTCCAGAGCCAGTGCGGCTGGAACTTCTCCCCATGGAAAACAGACACATCCTCCCAGGCTCAGGGGAACAGCCCCCATCTTCAGGGCTGGCAGGACTCACAGCAATGAGAGGCTAAGCCTCTTTGGGATGGGGGGGAAAAGGGACAAACACAAAGGTGGACCCAAGCTCTGCCCTCCCTGAGACAGAGACAGGGACAACTAACAGACCAAAACCAAGGTGAAGGGGACCCTGTATCCTCCCCTTTCCAGGCAGAAGGCAGCAGCCTCAAAGAGAGGAGTGAATGGAAGTAAGTCCACACTCGGCATGGCAGGTGAACCTTCTCCTCCTCACCCACCTCACCTTCCCATGTACCCCTGTACAACAGGTACGAGGCTCTGCCTGTGGAAGGCCACTCAAGCGAGGATATAGATGATAGTCAAGCTACACCAGAGGTAGCACCTAGGCCAAAAAGGCCCATGCCTTGGGTCATGACCACCCCCACAAAGAAGAAAAGGCAGGTTATAGTTGTAGAGGACTCCCTTCTGAAGGGTACAGAGGGTCCAATATGCAGGGCAGACTCTCCTCTCAGAGAAAAGTCTGCTGCCTCCCTGGGCCCTGTGTTAAGGACATCACTAGGAAACTTCCCAGCCTGGCACGCCCCTCTGACTGTTACCCACTGCTGGTCCTCCATGTGGGTGGGGATGAAGCAGAGACACGTAGCACAAAAGCGATCAAAAGGGACTTCAGGCTCTTGGGACACTCACTGAAGGATTCAGAAGCGGATTCAGGTAATATTCTCCTCTCTCCTTCCAGTTGAGGGCAGCAATGTTGGGAAGAACAGGTGGACACAGTCCATAAATGCATGGCTCCGTGGCTGGTGTCAACGCCACAACTTTGGGTTCTTTGACAATGGGACGGCCTACACTGCACCAGGCCTGATCAACTCTGATGGGATTCACCTCTCTCAAAGAGGGAAGAGGATCTGTGCCCAGGAACTAGCGGGGCTCATTGACAGAGCTTTAAACTAGGCTCAAAGCGGGAGGGGGTTAACATCAGGCTTGCCACCAACCTGTTGTGGGACGATGTGCCCAGGTTGGAGGGACGGGGTGCTGGTAAGGGCCCTCAGCCTACTGCTCAGAGACGTGGTGGACGCACTGCAGCACTCTCAAAGCCTGGAGGACATGAGCCAGGGGCTCCAAACGTAATGGGAACCAACAAGGAAACACTGGGAAGATACATCAAAAGAATTCCAGCCACTCCAGCCAACAAGTCAGCTTCATCAGTGGCATAACTGAAATGCATCTATGCAAATGCATGGAGCATGGGGAATAAACAAGAGGAGTTGGAGATGTGTGCGTGCCTGCAAGGCTATGACCTTCTTGGCATTACAGAGATGTGGTGGGATAGCTCCTATGACTGGAGTGTTGGGGTGGAAGGGTACAGGCTCTTTAGGAAGGGCAGACAAGGAGGGGGTGTCACCCTTGGAGTGACCAGCTGGAGTGCATGGAGCTCCANTGGAGTGACCAGCTGGAGTGCATGGA
>VXBL01010404.1:0-11089 GCA_013400195.1 Aramus guarauna
GTCCCATGGTACTCTACCTAGCAACAATGTTCAATGAGAGCTGATGATACTGTGGGCTGGGATGTCAGCTTATTACACAACATATATGGAAGCAATTTAATTATATATTTAAGGATAATATTTAATCTTGGAATAATACTTGGCTACAGAAGCAATGATTGCTAATAAACTCTGAGCCTAATTTTAATCAATTTTTTTGAAAAAAATGTGCAGAACTCTAAGAAGTTCATAATATCTCAGAAAAACTGACCTATTCCTATGCGTCTGTGTTTGACTATTTTAACTCTATACAACTAATATTTAGTTCCGAAAGAAGGAAGAGAGAGAATTTCAACATGAAAAGGGAAGAATTGAAATGCAGAAATGGAAATCACTCAGCTTGCATGATGAAAAACGTGTTCATTACATATCAAGGAGGTCAGTCTAGTTAGCAGCATCACTGTGTGCAAGGTTTGGAACAACTGCAAATCTAGTACAGTACCACTACCTGGAGGGCTAAGGCAAAACAGAAGTGAAAAAAAGACTCTAATAGTAAATCGACTACCACTTTCTTTGCAGTGCACCTTCTTTATATTCCAGGCAGATACAAACAAACTCCATATTAGTTTTCTCTGTAGTAATATTTGTTTTGGAATGGGATTAGCACTATTCCATAGTCCCCATTTTTATTAACAGGCCACAGAAAAATATCAAAGTGACAATTATAAACTACTGAACCCCACTACATGAAGAGAAAGCACATCAACATGCCAAGCAACAATTCTTCCCCCGAAGCAACATTGCTTTGTGTAGGAGACATTTCCTATTCAGGCAGTCCCTTAGAGAACTGGACAGTATTTGGGATAATTCCCAAATATTGAAGACTGCAAAGTAGGCAGAAGTTAAAGGTGATACTCAGCCAAGATATTTCTCTCTTTAACCCTGAGAAAGAGTCCTTTGAAAAGTGCCAGAGCAGATCCTGTCCATCCTGATTATTTTGAATAATACTTTGTTCCGCTAAATCTACTCATTGAAATGAAACTGGAAGTACTAAGAATCTCCATCAATGCTGTTGGGCTGAGAGGCATAAATATGAGAAGAAAGAATGAAAATCATGTTATAAACTCTAAAGAAAACTCAAACACAAATAAACAATAAATGAATAGACCCAAGATAAATATATTACAGGGTAAAATAAAATCTTTCTTCTCATTTTTCTTTTCTCCACTTCCTGTATTAATAGCAGAGGTCTGTTTTCCACTCAGAAATGCCTCTTTACAATAGGGCATGTATTAATGTCCAGACCCAATTGACAAATGTTTTTCCCAACATCATTTGGCTTTAGTTGGATTGCTATGGTTTGCTACCCTTCCCATGAATCAGCACTCCTTTCCGTCGTCCATCACCTTCCACACAGTCTGCCCTGTTCTGCCTACCCTGGGCCTAGAAGGATTAATATTAGCAGCACTGGCCATACGTCTGCCTTCACTGCGGACCTCCTCACCCACTAATGTGTGTACATCTGATGAAACAAAAAGATGTATTTTTCTTTCTTTGGAGAATTTAGGGCACATTGAAGATTAAAATATTTGCTCAGAGCAAATATTTTCCTATTTAAGTATTTACATACAATAGTAAAACTCACAGGTTCCAAACAAGTATTAGAGATCCTCAGCTTGGGGCCCTATACAATGCAGCCAAAACACAAACCAAAATGCCCATGGATGATAGCAGGTGGATGGAATAGGAAAAGTAGGGAAAAAAAAACACAAACAAAACAACAAACAACAACAACAACAAAAAAAACCAACATGGAAGAATAATTCAAAGGCTAGTACGCCATGGACCTTGTTCTTACCATTTTGCAGTACTCTGTCCCTACTAAAGTAGCACAGAGATAGAAAGGAATGTACAAGGTGGGTTTCTGGCATTTGTGAGTCTGCCCCACAAATTGTAGTTAAATGAGAGAAACAGTTCAGAGGACAGGACAAACAGAAGCAGAGGTTTCAGATACAACGACAGAAGAGATTAAACATTTTAATGGAAATGAGAGGAAGTAGAAATAGCAGAACAAGTGATTTTTCCTCGTAAAATTAATCTCTGGTACTTCCAGAGTGAAACTGTTTCACTCTGCACAGGCTCAACCAGCCATCAGAAGAACATTGGCTCAGTCTGTGAAGAGACTAGTGGCAAAAATGTATAGCATGTTCTGATTCTCTAAAAGGCTGAAAGAAAATCTGGAGGAAGCTTGGGTCTTGTTTTAGCTGAGTGCTGACTGCTGCTCTCTGAGAAGCTCAGGTAGGAGCCCCACGTTACATCCTACAAACTCCAGTGGGCAAGAAAATGAGGACTGTAGTGAGAAACACAGCCAAGCATGGGACAAGTTAGAACAAAATGAGAATAACAGGGGAGTGATACTAAAAAAAAAAGAAAGAAAAGAGCAACCAATATACCACCAAGCATCTGTAATGCTGAGGGCAGAAAGAGACAAAAAAGCTGGGGGACTTCAGCTTCTACAGAAGTAGAAAAAGGCTGTAGCTAGAATGAAAGAAAAAAGGAGGCATAAAGAGACAAATAAACTTTTTAAAATAATGAATTCAGGCTTGACATGTAGATGTTATTGCTGAAGGCCACGTTACCAATGAAGGCCACAGATAGGCATCTTTTAAAATTTATTTAGTTTTGCCAGGTTGCAATTGACATTAAAAAGCCAAACCACTATATTTTTCTTCCCCTGTACAGTATGATCCTTACCCTTACTCAGCACTGGAAAGCCACACCTGGAGTATTGCATCCAGTTCTGGGCTCCCCAGCAGAAGAGAGACTGGTGACAGTCCAGCAAACAGCCACAAAGATGATTAAAGGACTGGAGCATCTATCATGAGGAAAACCTGAGAGAGCTAGGACTGTTCAGCCTGGAGAAGGGAATGTTCAGGGTGATCTCACCAGTATGTACAAATATCTGACAGGAGTGTGCAAAGAAGATGGAGCCAGGCTTTTTTCCATGGTGCCCAGTGACAGGACAAGAGTCAATGGGCACAAGCTGAAGCACAGGTGGGTTTTTTTCACCCTCTGAACATAAGAAAATGCTTTTTCACTGTGGGGGTGACAGCACTGGCACAGGTAGCCCAGAGAGGTTGTGGAATATCCCTCTTTGGAGACATTAATGTCTGGACATGGTCCTGGGCAGTCTGCTCAAGCAGGAGGTTTGGACCAGATGACCTCCAGAGGTCCCTTCCAACCTCAACTGTTCTGCGATTCTGTGATTCTGTTTTACTGTTATGAATAAACCAATGGATCAGTTAATAAATTTTTATTTAAGAGAAAAAGCAGTAATTTTTTAAGAAAATATCCTTCTGTGTCTCTTTAAGTATGATGTTACTTGATGCGGGTTGCCTTTAAACTCATTAGTACTGAAAAAAGAGAGAAAAGAAATGTTCAAAACAGATGAAAGAACTTACACCAATGCCTATCACCATGGCTCACTGCAATTTTTAGTTCATATACATTTTCACAGGACAACTATACTCTCTTTGGTTTCACTCTGTATTGCAAAGAAAGTCATAAAGGCTTTTGAAGGGTTAATTGTTGATTAGTAGATATTTTAGGTATGTTACGAACATGAGCAGCGTGCGTAATAGATGTTTATGAAAATGTAAATGGGAAATGTTATATACAGTTATAAGCAACCTATTGACTTCTTAGAACTTAAAATAATTTATTAAACATCTATCAGCAATTATTAATTTTAAATAAAGTATTTCTACACATCCTTAATACTGTGCATGACTGCCTTCTCATAGCAATAGCTAAAAGTATAACAATATATTCATTAAAGGAGAAAAGCTTTGGCAGTTTTGGGAATGTTATGCTAGATCTGCTGCAATGTGACTCAGAAAACCAAAGGTGTTATGGCATCAAAAGGTACGGATGCTGACCAGGATTTCCAGAACAGCCTAGAGGCTACAGTCTGTTCCATTACAGGCCCTAAACTTAGAAGTTGTAACTACATCTCTCTCTCCAGGGTTTGAATACCCATGGACAGTAAGTGCTTGAATCAATCCTCACATTGGAGTGGAGTCCTAGGTACCTAACTCTCTTAACTTCCCTTAGGCTCCCCTATGCACAGTCTTTTCTGAAAATTAAGTGAATTTTTCAAATATACACAGAAACTATGTAGTTCCCAAGTTGGAAGTGAATGCAGCTTTCTTTCCCAAGTGGTGTCAGTAGAGGCACGTCACAGTTGGCTTCCTGTACTTTTTGTAACTCCTGCAACAGCAATAAGATTATCTTCTAATGTTGCCTTTTTCAACTATTCCCTCTTGCAGATCTATCTAGAATTGAAATTTTATCCAAGATCATCAATAATACCATTCATCTCAGGAGTTACATACTGTAGGGATTTTCATAGTTTACCAGTAGGCTGGGCATAGCAATAATTTGGACTTTATTTTTATATACTCTTCTTATTTCATGCAAGAGATTTAAAATAAGTTATTCTAACCAGAAAGGTGAATAGCTAAACTGAAACTCTTTTCACCTATTTTCTTTTCCAGACCTGATAACATTACACTTCCAGTGCTTCCTAAAACCAAACAGAACATCCCTGAAAAGTGAAACATGGTTAGGAAGGAGCAACTGTTTGATAGGCTTAGGACAAAAGGAAAACATCATGGTAGTTCCTACTCAAATATCTTCTGCTTGTTCTTAAACATATATGTTAATTTTGCATGACAGTATTAATGACTACTAGGATTTTAATGATGATTCATTGTATTTGAATTTGCATATTTCCATACTCCTGTTAACAAACCCCCAAATAACAGTACAAGAGTAACTAGACAGAAGTTCCTGATAAAACAGAACAGCATACAGTTTGCACTGAAGAGGTGAAAAAGGTGTGTGGAAGAGGGCAGGGTGAAAGACTGAATGAATGATAAAATGGAAGGGTGGAAAAGTGAATGCGAAGTGCCTGCAGCACATCCTCATGGTCAAACTGCACAGAGAGCATAGGCTTTTACATTAAGTAAAATGTTAATCACATAGTTTCATGCAATCATATTATAATCACAAAGTTACTGCCTTTCTTGATCAAGTATTCCCAGCAACAGTTGTTCTAGTCTGGAGCACAGGAAAGAACAATGGTGACCTTGCCATCCCATATTTATTAGGGTAGCTCTGTTAAGTACATATATCTAGAAGGCATTGCCTAGGTTAGGCAGTCACCACAGTGGTTACTTCCAGGAAAAAATGTTAAAAAAAAAAAAAAAAAATTCAAGCCACTGTTTTCAACAACTGATTTCTCTCCAGCAGCTATCAAACCATGCAACCAAATTCCAGTAATACAGGATTTTTCTCTGTTTTCCTACCATGTGGTAGGCTATCCTATACCAAGTAGACCTCTCAACACTCTCATGAAGAGTAGGTGACTCCTCCACCTCTTGCTCTATAACCACTGAAAGAAAATGAGACATAAATCTTCTAAAGCAAATGAAAAAGCATTTTATTGCTTCACATTAACTTTATTTTGTTTAAATAGCAATGGGTTTACTGCTATGATAATGAATGCTACATAGAGCCACCCGCACATTTTTGTAGCTATTTATTAAGTCACCTAACAAAGAAATTAAACTAGCTAAGGTAACAAATGGTTACCTAGTCATCAGTTAACTGATATGCAGGTAGCTAGGGGAGAGGGCTGACGTGGACATATTTTATGCACAGATATTATAATTTTATTCTTTCAGATGAGCAGGATAGCTAGGAGAACTCCCTCAAAACTTTGCAAAATAGGAATGCTTCTTTTCTTCAGATCTTCAGTGCCGATGGAGGTACATGGGGACAGATACAGATGAAAAATACATACATATAAACTTGCAGAGAAAATATACAATGAAGTGGTGTGATAGAACGACTTCATTCTCCCAAGGGGCAGACACCAGCAAAGTGGCCATAACATTCCAAGCACATGTGCACAAATTCTTTATTCTGCACAAGTTTCAATATGAATTCTGTACATACCATCTATTTACACTTCATCTATTTTAAAGAATTTCAAGAAATTACAGTTTTTATGTGCCACTCTACCTAATCAGCAAGTTTCTTAGATACTATCAGCTTGGATATATTCACTGCAGTCAGGGGAAAATATGTATCCAATATGTCTTAGACATCTCCAACTTTTTGACATCTTGCTGATAGGTAATGGTGTGAGCATACCAAAAGTGATACCTTTGATGCTGACAGGATGTTAATCACATGCCGTGTGCTGGTGTGTGGTACACACTTCCACCACCGGTCAGAAATCCCTTCATTTAGGATTTTTTACTTTTGCTCTGTTACTAGGCAAGGAGTATATTTTGCCTTTTCTGGGCCTCAGTGAGCTTTGGTGGGAGAGAAAGAACAGAAATTGTGTCAATTAGAAAGGAACTGCAGTTAAAGTTGCTGGGCAGGAAATAGTCTGGCAGAGTTTAATTAGAAATATTAAGTGCAATACTTAGTCTGGCCTTGCAGCTCATCACTACGTCACATTCTCAGAGACACACATGCTCTAAACCATAAATGTAAAAATGTGTCACATGTGGTTCAGCATAATTAGCATTATATTTACTTTTAAAATTGTGTTAGAAATATTAATGTAGTAAAGATTGCCAAGCAGAGCATTAGACAGTTCAGAAATGTCAGAACTCGCTGGGATTCATTTTACACTTGAGCAGTACTGTCCAGTGCTTAATACATGGCAACAACCTGTTTGCTCAAACAGCTTGCTGGTTCCTAAACTTTATTTAGCAACCTGATGTTCTGAAGCTTTTTAGAAGACTTGAGGAAAAATAATCACTTTTTGGAAATGTGTTGCCTCACAAGGGGTTAGTAGATGTTTCTACCATCCTCTTTGTGCTCAGCCATTAAAAAAGAGATATATAACTTATTTCTTTATTTCTGCATCTCCTGTTGTCCCTCCCCACAACCAAATCAGAAAAATGAGGATGAAAGTCTTTCTGTTTTCCATATCCATTGCCACAGCATCCCCTGGCAGCTCTGCGGAGGAGTAGCCATGAAAGCTTTGGTCAACCCTGCAATGTCAAGGTCCCTGTTGGACACTTGTGGGGGCTCTCACCCCCCCTTTACCTGTTCCTGGAGCACTGCCCCTGTGAGTGTCCAGCACATCCTCAGAGTAGTGAGAGTCCTCAGGGAATTTCAGTGCAGCACACAAGCAAACCTGTAGTAAGCTCACACAAAGGATGATTTATCGGTGACTTTAAACTTGGGCATAACTTAAAATTTGCCTAGGAATACTGAAACACATCTCTCTGAGACCAGACAACCATTCTACAAGTTCCCTTCAGAGGCAAAAAAACAGTTTTTCCAGAAACAGCTATGACTTTACATCAAAAAAGCCAAAGAATGAATGCTCCCTAATTTAATTAATCATTTTAGTTGAGACCTTAAAATTAGGAAAATGCAATAGAAACATCAGGCTAAGACAAACTGCCATAGGAAGTGTTGGCTAAAAGTATTAAAATATGTCAAAGTTGAATGTAGCTGAATATAGGCTGCTATAGGGGAAACAGTAAGATAAACGGAAGGACTGTTGTAGTCCCTGTGTCTGTTTATGGCACCACTGCCATACAACATGCTGTGCATTAAAGGCATTTTAAATAACTGTTTACTCCACACTGTCACCCATAGCAGCCTCAGTTTCTGGAGGCCTCTCAAGAAGGCTCTGTTTTTGTAAAGAGCTGTGCAATGACCATGTGGGCACCTGCATGCAGCCTTTCCAGTCCTCAAATCTGTTAAAACTTCCCATGTAGCAAATATATTATTAAAAGTGAAAGGGTGGATAAAATTATCCAGAGACTGACAATCCTGCTTGTATCAGCAGTGTAGCAATCTGAAAACATGGAAATTCCCATTGAAGTAGAGGTCTGACCCCTCAAAATGCATTTTTAATGGCTGAAAATCCTAAATATCCCTAATTAAACAGCTAAAAATCCCCAACTGCCACACCTGCCTCAGCTGCTGCACCTACTCCAACTACTGCACCTACTCCAAAAGCAGACTATGCCCCAACAGCGGCAGCTGGGACACCTAACCCAACTGCCACTCCTGCCACAACTGCAGCCCTTGCCCCAAACTGCCACACCAGCAACAGATCCTGGCCCAACTGCCACACCTGCACCAACTGCCACACCTACTCTAACAGCAGCACCTGTTACCTACCCCAACAGCAGCACCTGCCCCAAATGTTTTACCTGCCCCTACTGCCATACCTCCTCAACTGCTGTCCCTATCCCAATCTCTGCACCTGCCCCAACATCCAAACCTACCCCAACAGCAGCACCTGCTTCAACTGCTGACCCTGCCCCAATGGCAGCACTTACCTCAACTGCTGCCCCAATGGCAGAATCTGCCCCAACACCAGCACCTGCCTCAACTGTGGCCCTGGCCACAACTGTCACATCTGCCCCAACTGCTGCCCCTACCCCAGCTGAGCACCTGCCTCAACTGCAAATCTGCCCAAATTGCCACACCAGCCCCAACAGCTGCCCCTGCCCCAGATGCCACACCTACCTCAACTGCTTCCTCTGCCACAATGGCAGAACCTCTCCAAACTGTCCTCCCAGCCCCACTTGCCACCCATGACCCAACAGCCACACCTACCCCAACGGCAGACCCTGGCCCCTGCCCCAACTGTTACCGGAAAGTGGCATAATAATTCACTCTCTAAGACTTATTTTGAAGTTTTAGAAAGTAGGCATTCTTTATTGCAGCGCTGGGTGCACGGGGGATAGCTCCACCTAACGTGCGCATCCGAAAGACAAAAGTTCATTCTTTATATACCTTAAGACATGAATATTCATACATATTCCAACAAATCTCCACCTCTTTGCCTATCTATTACATTTACATAATGCTGGCATTGCAAAACTATACTACATATGTGCGGGGTGTCTCGGGTGGTCGCTGGTGGTTGCTTGGGGAGTTAGCCCCCCACTCCTTTTTTCTTTTTATGGTCACAAGTCTTTGAGGACAGTTTCTTCTCCTGGGAAGTTTCCCAACTCTGTTTTCCCGCCAAGCTGTTCTTCCTTATCAACCCTGTTTGGGCAATCCTGCCAGAATGTTTCTAATCTCAAGGTTAGGATATCTTCTCCATGCACATTAATTACTCATAGGCCTTGTTAAATTCAAAGCTAATCATTGTTTGGTAAAAGAATTTCTCAACATTTCAATATTCACAGGTATCACAACTACTGCACCTACCCTAATGGCATCACCTACCCCAACGGCAGCACCTGCCCCAATTGCCACACCTGTCACAAGACCATCACCTGTCCTAACTGCTTTACCTGTCCCGACCGCTGTACCCCCCTAATTGCTGCCCTGACCCCAACTGCAGCATCTGCCCCAGGTGCCAGCACCTACTCCAACTGCTGCACCTAACCAAACTGCCATACTTGTCCCAACTGCTGCCCCTGCCCGAAGTGCCAACCCTGCCCCAAAAGCAGACCCTGTTCCAACTACTGCCCTTGCGCACTCTGCTGCACCTACCCCAACTGCCGCACCTGCCCCAATAGCTTCCTCAGCCCCAACACCAGGATCTGTCCCAAATGCTGTCCCTTCCCCAAAGGCAGCACATCTCCCAGCTGTCACCCCTGCCTGTACTTCTACCCCTGCCTCAGTTGCTGCTCCTGCCATAACTGTCACCCCTGCCTTCACTGCTGCTCCTGCCATAACTGTCACCCCTGCCTTCACTGCTGCACCTGCCTTCACTGCTGCACCTGCCCCAACTGCTGCACCTGCCCCAACTGCTGCACCTGCCCCAACTGCCGCGCAGCAGCCAGTCCAGCTGTGCCAGCCCTGCCCACAGATATTCCACGTGCCACCAAGGTTCCCCATCCTGCAGCTCAGCCCAGGGTGAACTTCAGCAGCAGCTCAAAACCAACCATGCAGAATTCTGCAGGAGGTGGCTATGCAGCTATGCGGGTCTCTGATGTTTTTCCCTGCCAAAGAAGCGTTGCACATTAGGGCAGGTGTGTCAGGTTACTACTACACTCACAGTCATCCCATCTTCATGCTTGTGAGCTGGACAACACAGGTGCAGGGAGCTGGCTGTGTGACATGAAGCGAAGGGCAGGAATAAATAAATGCTTTCCTTGGGGCAGAGAGCTAACAGATGGGTCAGCCTAACTTAGTGAATTTGTTAATTTTCTAATAGTATCTTGCTAAAGCAACAGGAAAGTTAAAAGCACGTTGAAGCAATTTAAGGAAGAGGCCAAAGAAACATCAGATAGTCATTGTAATTGTCTCCAACTTAGATATTATAAATCCAGGAAATTCAGAAGTAAGGTTTAATTTAAAATAAGCAAGCTGAGGTGTGGAAATGCCCTACACCAACACCACAGAAACTGACTGCTTTGACTGCTTTTACTGAATCTATGCAACAATACTGCAGTATGATTAATGAATAATAGATACTAATACTTGAGATCAGAATACAATTCCTTTAAATGATACATTAAATTAAAAACATTTATGATTTTGTCCCATTTTGACTCTAGAGCTTTCAATGTTTTTGAATGCATAGAACATTTGAAGAAGCTGCTTAACTATTTTTTCCTGGCTGAAAATGTTCTGATGCTTAATACTATAGCTATAGAAGAATCCAATCTTAAATTAGCTTCATCTCATAAATATGTTAATATATTTACTTAGAAATTCACCTAAAATTCATTCTTTGCCCAGTTAGTGCTGTAATTCCAAAGAAGCAAGATCTGTAGTAAAGAGATCAAATCACTGCTTAACATGCAACTCATCTCACTTGAATGAAAAACCAGGACTTCTGAAAAATTTGAAAAAGGTAATAAACAGTCACATTAAAAAAAAAAAAAAAAGAATTCACCTTCCCCTGTCTAAATCAGACCTTATCAGCAGTTTCAAAGAGACATAAGCAAACTAGCAGAACAGGACATGGAATGGTAAGTGAAATTTAATGTTGACAAAGTAATGTATGCAGTAGGAATAATTTATATTTCTATTTAAACCTAAAAAAAAAAAAAAAAAAAAAAATTAGAGTATTCATCCTACCCAAGAGAAACATAGCTACAAACAT
>VXBL01010406.1:7460-38714 GCA_013400195.1 Aramus guarauna
TCGTACAAGCCACGTGCAAAAAAACGCAGCGCCCCGCAACGCAGAAGCGAGCAGGCGGCGTGCCCGGACCAGCACAGCGTGCCCGGACCAGCACAGCGTGCCCGAAGCACGGCGCTGAGTGTGCAAACCCCGCGCAACGCCACGCAAGACGATCCTGCAAGAAGCACGCCACGCGGTGCAAACAAGCGTGCAAACTGTACTTAATAATAATAATANTGTCGGGGCGCGCAGGCGGCGGGCGGGGGGGGTCCCCCGGGCGGCGCGGCCGGCTCCGAGGGCGGCCTCTCCTTTCCCTCCTCAGGGCGGAGGCGGCCCCAGGATGGCGGCGTGAGGCAGCGGCACCGTGCCGTGAGTAGGGGCCGCGGGAGGCGGAGGGGAGCGGGCGGACGCGGAGGGAACCCACCGGGGCCCAGCCTGCCTCCGGGCCGGGGGGGGGAAGAGGAGCCCCCTTGAAGCGCTCCGCATCCCGCCTTCGCGCTGGCAGCGGGCAAACGCGGGTCTGCCGGAGCTGGAGGTGACAATTCGGTGACTTCGGGGACCGGAGGAAGCCGTGGGGCGGTACGGAGCGGGGTTCCCAGTGGGGTGACGGCCGGAGAGCCGCGCTCTGGCAGCCACGCGTGCGTGGGTTATGAAAGAGCCGGCTCCAGCCTCCCGCGAGCGTGCTCAGAGCATTGCCAGCCCACGGTGAGAAGAGCCACGCTGCATGCCCCCTCTACACCTCTGCTCTCAGCCAGGCACATCTCCTGGCTCGCTCCAGCGGCTTCTAAAAGCAAATCCAGGCCCGTTTCACCCCAGACCGAGACAACTCTCGGACACCCACTTGTCCAGCGGAGAATACGGCGCTCCGCAGTGCTGCTCTGCCCGGCCAGGCGCCCTCCTTGCCAGCCCGCAGATGCTTTGAGCCAGTTGCAAACCGAGTTGACAGGCTGCTCTGTTGTATAAAGGCTGCTCATGACATCCCGAACATGCAGGTGCAAGAGAAAATGAAAAACAAAGCTCTTAAATGCAGTCTACAGCACACTGAGCTCTCCTATACATCATTACTCCTGTACCGAAACATTATAATTGATGTTGCAAATACTGTCACAGCGGAGTAACTTCTGCCTTTCCAACCTACATGTCATAACTCCCCAGAACCCCTTGCCAGTACTGCATTTTTGCCTCTTGTTACCTGTGGCACAGAAAACTGGCCTTTATCAGGTTGTATTCAGGCTTCTGAAGCCTGTTGAAGGCACAAAAGTTACAGAAGAGATCCAATTAAAACTAAAAGTAATTATGTTTTTCAGGGAATTTAGAATGGACCTGGAATTCATGGTCGTTAGCAGTTAAACGAAGGTAGGGGGTGGGAGTGAGGACCACTGAGAACTAATACATTAGTACAAATGAAAGCAGCGGTACTTCAGGTGACAACTGTCAGTGTTGACATCTCCTCCCACCACAGAGCTGGCTGACTTAAGGTTCTGCTCCTGTGATTTAGCATGCAGAGAAACACAGACCGTATTGCTGCCTTCCTGCTCACTGCTGGAGGATTGTTGGCCCTGGTGCCGCGAGCACATGGCACTACCTCTGCATACAGGCTAATCAATTTCCCAGTCGATAACGAAGCTCAGAGAGCAGCTCTGGAAGAGGTGAAGAGAGTGGCTCAGAGAGCCTCTGCTTTTCACAAAATGAGTTACTTTGGCTTGTGTCTAAGTTTGAGAAATCAGAACGCTTCATAACCCTGAGGCTTGGTTAGTCGAGGATTTGCTGCTCTTTTGGAAACTGTTTGCAATTCTATTGCACCATTTCTGAGTCTACATCAAGTGTTCAAGGCGTGAACTTATCAAAGACTGGGGTAAGGCCTTTGCCAAAAATTGAAAACTCACTTTTTCCAGATGAGTCATACCAGCAGATAAGCTTTAAAAAAAATATTAAAAATAGCAGCAAGGCCAAAAAGCCCCCTGAGAAAGTTAAATCCCTGATACTGCAAATAGATCTTAAAGTTTGAACAGTTATGGCTCTTGGGTTTTTTAAGAGAGGGTTGGCAGCTAGAAAGCTGGTCTGTTACTTCTCTTAACTGAACTCCTCAAACTTATCACTTGATAGTTCTTTCACCTCATTTTTCCCCCCCCAATGCTTTGAATATTGTATATTTTTTAGCAGCTGTTTTGGGTGCTACGTGGTATTTGAGAGTTGGTTTTGAACACATACTGGCAGCACAAAGCAGTGCCCACCCACATCAGTTCCAGTTACGTGACCATGACAGGGTTTTGATTTAAACAATTTTAAGCAAACTGTACTACAGGTGAGCCTTATAGGTAAGGTACTCAGTTCAAGTCCCTGAGGCTTACTCTATGTGCACTCTGTAACTTGAGAGATTTTTATCTCAACAGTGTGGCTTTTTATTCCCAAGCAGAAGCTTCAGCTTCTGGGAAAGGGGGAGATTGGCACCAGCACCCAGTAAAAAGGTTATTGGGTCTTTTATTGCAGACCTTTGGGCTGCCAGCTGTTTCTGTAGCATCTGCCTGGGAAGTTCCTTGTGGGCAGTACTGGCTTAATAGCTGCCATAGTAAGGTCTGAACAAGCTTACCCTTTAACTGCTTAGCAAAAGCCGGCTGATTATTGTCCCCTGTCAGGGTAAATGGACTGTTAAGGAATTAAGACATTCTTGAGAAAGGTACAGACTTGGTGTTGGCATACTGGGGTAGGAACACCTCTCGGCGCCTTAGTTGCTGAATTAGCTTGTAGAATATCAAGGAACAGCTTGCTAGCTCCTCAGATGGATTTATTCTGAAACGTGACTGATCCATTGCAAAGCACTACAGACTTGCACTGTGCTACTCACTTGTGACTTGTCATAATTAAAGTTTTGTTTCTGGCTGGGAAAGGTGTGCCGCTACCCTCACACTGGAATTTGAAAATCCTCCCCGCAAACATGCCAGTAGGACCTGCTGGTTTTGAATGGTCCTGGGAGGGAAGATGACAGAAGGAAGGGCTGTGAACATGATGGAAGCAGATTAATAAGCATGTGGAACAGTATTGGTGTTTGCTTACTAATGAGGTGCACAGGGAACCTCCCCAGGCTGCTCCTCTGCCTGCAGGAACTGGCAGGGAGGAGGCTCCGGCAGCACATGGAGATCAGATGGAGCTGCCGAGCGCTGACTGCAGGGAGAGCAGCGGGAGCGTTGCCCGCTCTCTGCTGCTGTGGGGTCTGAAGCAAGTTCAAGTGGCTCTTACGAGCTGTGGAGGAGCGAGAGGAGGTAGCGGTGGTGTCATGAAAAGGAGCTGTCTGGTAAACATGAGTGGCTGCCAAGTCAGATGACTTGAGCAGGAGCACGAGAGCAGTCTTGAGGATAGCAGGACACCAGGCTGGCTAGGGAAGGAGATGAGTCAGGCAGGGAAGAACAAGAGCAACTGGTTGAGGAAAAGCAGGATGTGGTTGTGAAACAGGGAGCTGGCTGAAATACTGTTGGGTGACAGGTTCTTATTTGCTCTGGGACACGGTAATCTTTAGCTTGGGTCATGAGGAGGGAACAAAGACAACAAGGTAGGAATTTTTCATTTGCAGGTTTCACCCTGCTTGAGAATCTAGGCAAAACGGAATATTGTTACATCTTCAGGAAGAGACTGCCAGTCCTGAGCACCAAGGAGAGTGATAGTTCCCTGCTCAGTAAGGTGTTGATAGCAGGAAACACTGTTTCTCTTTGATCCATAGCGTGCCAAGAGAACTCAGTCTCATTGCCAGCTATATAAAGGAATCTCCAGTGAAGAGCTCGGAAGAGTACATATCTTACTAGTGGAAAGTCCCTTGAGGAAGATGGAGCTGCAGAAGTCTCAAGTAGTAGGTACCTGTGGGATACAGCCAAGGGTTTTAAACCTGTAAGTGCTAGATAGCAAAGGGGCACATGAAAATAGAGAAATAACTGTTCAAACATTTGCATTTGTTAGAAGTCCAAGAGGTTTGCAGACTGAAGGGTATTGACATTGAAACCTCATAGTAAAAATAACCACTATTAAATGGTTCTTTATTCTGCAGAGTGGTTGCATTGATTGCTACAAGCAACTGGCTCTTGCCGGAAAGACAAATATTTTAAAATGGATAACTGGTTCAGAGATGAATTTGTCTGTGTAGGAAGTATTTAGGTAATGCTTACACACTTAGAACTGACTCGCTGTTTAGAGCATTATCGCTTAAGTCTTTGCTGTGGTGAGGAGGCCAGACCATGGGGTGAAATGCAGCTACGTCACAAATTATAATTACACTCTTAAACTGTGGTCAGTTGTTAAGTTTGGAGGCTTAAGTCTCAATAGTGACATGTGGCCTTATTAAAGCTGAAAGATCTACAACATTATTCCTGGAAGATTCTAGAGCTTTGTACCATCCTTGCGCTCTGACAGACACATCATCTTAGGTTGGTTTTTATCTGTTTCTTTACTCCAGAGACAGAAAGCCCAAAGCAATTGTCTGTAGGCACTTTAAACTAAAGCTTCAAGAATGGGTGGCCCAAAGACTGCCGCATGCAGTCAAGCTGATGTGACTTCAGGGCTGGATCTAGCAAAAGTATGACATGATGTTTACGCAGTGATTTGTGCTGCTCAGTGTTTGGAGCACTCGGGAAAAAGACTGTAGGAAACTCCAAGGAAGGAACATTTTGTTTCTTTGTTGTATTCAATGCAATCTAAACTAAGAAGTTGGGTGGTGGGGTTTTGTTGCCTTTCTGTTCAAATACTTGTTGTTAAATCTTTTGTTTCCATTCTTCCCCTTGGAAAACATTTATCTCATACTTCCACAATACTTTTACTCCAGAAACATCTAAGTGATTCACAAAGACTAGCAGACAGCATGTTTTGTTATGAAAAGCAATCCTTATTTTCAATTTAAGGATGGGAGAAACAGGCTTGGTTCTAGACTTGCCCTTAAAGATATGAGTGACCTGCATAAAACAGGACTAACATCAGGAGTTTCATTCCTTTGACTTGACTTTATCCTTATTGTAACATAAAATAACTTCTTCCTTATTCTTTGGCTGCCTATCTGCAGCTTGGTTTTACTAACTGAACCCTAGTTGCCCTCTCTCTGCTGGAGAACGCTCTCTTTGCAGGAGTGCCAGCATAACATACTTTCCCCAAATACTCTTAATCTGTTTGCCCTGGTGGCGATTTTGGCATGCATTCTCTCACTGACATGAAAATAGGTCCTGCTGCTAAGAACGCAGTGGATGGCAGCATGCTTCTTTCTTCTGACAGCAGAGCCGGTTGGTACCTACAAGGTTACAGAGCTGTCAGACAAGTCTGACCTCAGTGTTTTTTTGGAAGAGAACCATGTGTGGTTTTCTCTTGGCTTTTCTGTGCAATCCCTCATTGTCCCTCCCTTCACCAGGAAATCCCTTCTCCTGCCAACAGCAGCCAGAGGAATGTGCTGTTTGTTTACCTTCTCACTCCTTCATCCTACTAACCTTCCCACCTCCCAGTTGTAATCCTAACAGGCACAGCTCTTCATCTTTCTGACAGAGCACTACTCAGTTGAGTATTTTCAGATAAAAGGATTTCTGCAAGAAGCTGTTCTGACCGGGCTCTGCTTCGTGGGGGTGAGGCTGTGGCATTCTGCAAGGCTGGGGCTGTCTGTCCTCTTGCCTGTCTTTCTGTGCCCATCAGCAGCTGCTTTGTTCAGTGTTGCATGTCACCACAGTGTGCTGCAGGATAGCAGGAAAGGGCACGCTTCCCAAGCTTTTCTCTTTCCAGCATTCCCCTGCGTGATTTTGCCTTTTTGGGGTAATAAGCTAGGAGTCTCTATGTACCCGCTTCTCATGATTTCCCTACTGCATGGACTGAAGGAAAACTTCCAACTGTTCCCTCCCAACCGTATTGATACCCTCTAGCCTGACCTGCTATTGCTATCCCAAACTGCTAAACTCCACTCTTCTGTCCCCTTGCAACAGTTCTGGCTCTAAACACAACTGTAAGGCATTTGTTATTTTTAAAACCATCTAACATTCTAGAATGAAGATGTTTGTACTGCTTAGAAGGAAAAAGACCCCACACAGTGTAGTTGATGTGGTTGCTAAAGGTAGAAGTGCGCTTTCTGCACTTGTAGAGTGCTGCCATCCCTCATTGGAGAAGCCCTTAAAGTTCACTGCTTCCACAGGGTTTTATAATAATCCAAGTGAGGAAATCCTGTGTTTACAGCACTTATGAAAATTGCCATTTTGAGGCTGTCCCCTCTTTGATCTATTCACATACTTTGTTTTATCTGACTTTAGCTGATTGGCAAGGATTATAAATCCCTTAAGCAGGGACTGCCCTCGCCTTTGTTTTGCAGTCTGGACACTGTCGAGGCTTTCTTGGATAGCTACATCTATAGCTTGAATTTTACGCCGTCCCACTGGAAGACTTTATAATGGGTCTGTGCATAGGGAGGAAGCAGTTTAGGCACTTAACACTCCCTAGACACTTTTTGCACTGACACTTCCTTAACATTTCTTTGTAGCACCTAATAGTTTACCCCTCAGCTGCATTTCTTTTAACCATCGCTCAAGTCTTTGGATGGTTTTGGATAATATGTGTGTAGGGAAGGCTGCAGCAGCTTGTTTTCCCCTCTTCCATTCTGTTCCTGCACTGTGCTAAAGCAAAGGGTCTCAACTGTTAGCCCGCGTAAGAGCCTGAGAAACAAAGCACACAAAGGATACACTTCAGACCAGCAATAGATAATCATGTCCCCAGGTGAGTGGTTGAGAAAGCAGGAAAAGTTTCCACCAGCTCTGAGACACACCAGAGTTTAGTGCTGGGAGTTCAAGCATCAGCATGCAGTGCTTGGGAGTGAGTGAAGTTGTACAAGAAGAACGTTTATTGATTTTTTTTTTTGTGTGTGCTGTGTTTCTGACAGTCTGACATTTTACCCCTCCCTACAGAACAGTCTGAGCACCTGCCTGCCGGAGGAATTGCTGGAGACTTCTGGAGCACACCTGATTGCTGCTGCCACAAGGCCCCAGCCAGCCAGCCACAATGTACTGCCTGCAGTGGTTGCTACCCGTCCTGCTCATACCCAAGCCCCTCAACCCAGCATTGTGGTTCAGTCACTCAATGTTCATGGGCTTCTACCTGCTCAGTTTCCTCCTGGAACGGAAACCTTGCACGATTTGTGCCTTGGTCTTCCTGGCAGCTCTGTTCCTCATCTGCTACAGCTGCTGGGGGAACTGCTTCTTGTATCACTGCACAGGATCCCAGTTGCCGGAATCAGCTCATGATCCCAGCATAGTGGGCACCTAGAAAACAATAATCTTCCAGTCTGCTGAGGGCTCTTGTTTTGCTTTTAAAAAGGGGGTGGGCTAGGGAGGAGGGGGGGTGTTAGGCATGTGACTGGAGTAAAAACAGCCTGTTTCCTGTAACTTTGTGTGGACTAGAGTGGTAAATTCCTCCCACTCTGCCTGTGAAATTTGACTTGTTTACTGTGTGAACTCTGGCAGCGCCACCTGCTTTTTTAGAAGCAGAAATCTTTTCTTTTTTTTTTTTTCCCTTCCCGTATCACCGGGAACAGACACCAGCCCTCCTAACTGAGAACTGGTGGAGGACCCAGCTGCTGGGCTCTGCCCAGCTGTTGTGCAGTGGTGGAGTTGTGTGTCACTCACTTGTCTGCATTAGGCCATGGAGGTCTAACTCAGGGCTCGGCCCACTGATTCTGCTCGAGTAGCTACAAGATTCTCTCCATCTTTCTCTTTGTGGGGAGCCAGCCTTCCCACCTTGCTGATCAAGGGCAAGCTCGACAGCTCACAGATGCACTTGGCCAAAAGCTGCTGGAGCCAGAGGCAGTTGAGTCATCTCCTCCTGCTCAGCCTGCCAAAGAGATGCGTGCACTGCCGAAGTGCTTTCTGAACTACTTATGCTCCGAGATCATAGCCTGAAAGCCTCAGTTATGCTGCTGCTTTTATAAAGCCTCACAGGTAGTAGAGATTGTCTCTTTGCCTCCTCCTAGATTTCAGAATTTACAGAGGTATTGACCATTGGGATAAAGAACGAGTTCGCTACAAGATGTGGGGTTTTGGAAGCCACTGTGAACCTCACCCAACTAAACTCACACTAGCCCAAAAGGCCAGGTGTGGGCAGGGCAGGAGAGGATCCCGAGGTGGAGGCAAAGCTTGAAGCAGTAAATGCTTCAGCCGTTTTCAGTGATAATGGTTTTGGTGACAGAAGGTGCTGCTGCTACTGACTGGAGTCCAGGGTTGGCTGGGGGAGGGCCTGGTGTCTCCACCGCCCCCGGCAGAAGGGTGTCGGGAAGCTGCGGTGGGTCAGTCCTGCAGCCATGGCCGTGCAGAGCTCCATGCTGCATACAGTACTCTGCAGCTGTGGCTCTTGGGGAGCCCAGCCTGGGGCAGGGGTTTGTTTGTGAGAAACCTTACAGATTAACACAAAATACTGTCTCTAAATTTTAAAGGGTTCCCTCCCCTTTGCCATCTGTTTGTCTTTACTTCAGTCTTGTAGTGGATAGCAGCAGAAGTGACTGTTGCTGTCCCGAGGAAGTTCAAGCTATGAGGTTGTGAAACTTCCAGAGTATTGTTTGTTCATTGCACAGCTGTTCAAAATGTTTAATAAAGCTTTATAAACTTTGGTCTATGGCCTCCTGCCCAGCATGATGCATTGGCTGATGCCTTAGCCCGGCAATCGTGTGTCTGCATTGTTCTGTTCCCAGCACCGTAACCCCGGAGAGTCCCCGGCAAGAGGCAGATCCTGTTTGCTGTGTAGCTCCTGGGAGTGCCTCTTCTCGTTAACTGTTTAATCTGACCCTGGGCAGACCGAGAACCATGCTGGCGATTCCTAAACAGGCTCACAGGAGTCACTTCTGGTTGTGTCTCTGCACCTAACATGACAGAATCACTCTCTTCTTAGCACTTACAAAATTAAACCACAGAGCCATGTCCTGAAAGCCGCTAATCCCCAACACCGGCAGTAGAAGAGTTACCTGCCAGGTGCCTCCGCAGTGTAAGCCCATCCCACAACAGCACATCTTCCTGAGCTGTCCCCTTCCAGGCTGGAACCCAAGTGCCACTTGGGTTGTGTCAGCCCTTCCCCAGCCTTGGCCGTGACCCCACGTAGCACCGGGGAAAGAAGGAACACGTGCTGCAGCCAGACATGGGACTATTGGAGCCAAAAATGGCTTCTTCTACCCTTGCTCCAAGCCCTGAAGACCAAGTCCAAGCTGGAAAGGGTTCAGGGCGTATCAGTGTTCACGCGTTTAAAAAAAAGCGTGCGCCACATCACCAAGAATAGACGTGACACCTCTGTCACCTGTCATGCCGAGGGGAATCCCAGTAGTGTCATGTCAGCTGCAGCATGACAAACAGAAAGGGGAGAGGAGGGCATCTTGTTCGCAAGCTATGGCAAGACTGTTGCCTGCGCTCTGAGCAACTTTTAACAGTTTAAATTTAAGCTAACGCAGTGAGTTCTTTTAAGAGTACATGTTGTTGCTAACTAGCCAGATTGCGCTCTACAGCCATTTAAATAAATCCTAGCCAAAGCCAGACAGGCCTGTGGATGAGAGCAAGCCCTGGCTTTGTACATGGGGTTCAAGAAGACGCAGCTGCGGGGTTCACCCAACTTGGAGCAAAAAAGCACTTCAAAAGAGGGAGGCTGCCAGCGTAGCAACAGCAGGCCAATGGGTAAGAAACCTACTTACTGCAGCCCTCCCACCCAAACGCAGATAAAGAGCAGTCTTTGATATGCCCGCAGCCCTCCCCGGCACACTGTCTTACCCTCTTCAGGGCACCAAGATACCATCTTCATTTTAAAGATGGAAAATTAAAGCAACTTCATCATGGTCAGACAGAAAGCCTCAGGCAGAGTGAGGAACCCAACCAGGTCTCACATCCCATGCTAATGCCCAGCTCATCCTTCTTAAAGAGACCATGAAAAACCAGCCTGTCACTGCAGAACAGGTCAAACCCGATGGCTTTTGGAAAGCATCATCACAGCTTCCCTGCTTGTGCACCACAAATGGATCTGAGCCCATACAGACGTGGCACCTGTGCTCAGGCAGGCATTTGCTGGCTGCACAGAAGAAAGCTCAGAGATGTTTTGTCCTGGTCTTGGGAGCTTCTGTGCCAGACGAGCGGTGGGGTGGCTCTGGTCCCCCGACCCTGGGGGCACCAAGGGGTCTCTGTGTGGGGACTGCACCAGTGGACGGGCGCTCCAGGGGGGTAGCTCCACTAGTGACTGAAAGCAACGGGATTTAAAACAACTGCTGTGATGTGCCAGGTCCCATCGAGCCTGGACACCGCCAGGAAGGGCTTTGGTGCAGAGTGAGTCTCATCACCTTGCTTATTGTAAAGTGTCCATCTGCCTGGTGCTCCCTGGATACAGGGAGCAGGAGCCTTAAGCTGTTCCTTTGTCTTTCCATTTGAAGGAGAGATCATTTTCTTTTCTAGGTCACAAAACAGATCAGTGATACAGCAGGGTCAGGAAAGGGAAAACAAAACAAAACCAACAAATAAAACCACCCAAACCCAGGCTCAGATCCCTAGAAACAGAGAAGCAGCTTAGCTCAGGCACTCCTCAGGCTCCTCACTGCAGCCTCAGGGTCTGGGGGCTTCTCATTCCCCTCCTCACCTCTTGTCAGGGAGAGGCAACACACCCGAGATGCACGACTGGGACACCACAAGGCTTCCCATGGGAAAGGTCTGGCCATGACTACCAGGCTGGTAGTGCTTTTCCAGCCCTAGATCTGCTGGAAATTCATGGTGGTGCATCTCTTCCTGGGGGCTGGTGTTTGGCACTCAGGGTGCAGGTAGGGAACCAGCTGTCTGGGGCCACCACCCTGCTCTCCCAGTGTCTGCCCATCCATCCTGGACCTTGCTGGGCAATTATTGCCTCCTGCCTGGATGCTCTCCCTGCTTACCCTAAGATGAGCCCACAACATGTCCTTACTAACTTGGAGCAGACAGAGGCGAGAGGCTGATCCCACTGAGGAGTGGTTTGGGCTGGAAGCACCCACCAGCCAGCTCAGAGATGCAGCCAAATCCAGAGGTGCAGCCCCACTGCTGACAGCCCCGGGCTCCCATGGCCTCCAACCTCATCCCCTCATGCTGTTACCCTGGGACCAGTCCAGCCAGCCCCTGCCCCCCCCGAGCCAGGGAAGCCACAAACATCGCTCAGGGCCACAGAGAGCCGAGCCCTGCCGTGCCAGTGCCCTTTGCTCTTGCCAGTCTCTTGCTCCTTGCACCAGAACAGTTCCTAGCCCTCAGCAACCACAGGAGGCAAGACACACTTCAGGTAAGGACTTTAGTCTTTCCCTCCAGACCCTGGGGATTAACCCTTGGCAAGACGGCTTTGCTACTCCTCTGAGTAAAGGCAAATCCTCTGGTAGCAGGGCAAGGGAGGTCGGATGGCTCAGGTGCCACCCCGACCTGCTGCCAGGGGGATGAGATCTGAGCAGCAGAGTCTGCAGAGACAGAGACAGGCTTTGTTGTCCGAGCCGACGCATGCCGGCAGCTCTCCCGTTCACCCCTTGCTACCAGCGAGCAGCAGGCACAGCAAGCGAGAGCCAGCCCTTTAACAAACCCCCTGCTCCTGCCCCAACAGACCTTCTGCTGGATCCGGGCTATGGAGGAGACGCCAGACTCCCAGCACAGCCCAGGATTTGCTCCGGGGGATCCTCAGCACATGGGGCAGTTCAGGGCCATCCCCCACGTACTCACAGGCATTTATCCTCTGGGAGCCTGGACCAAGAGCCAGGACTCAATGTGTTTTGGGGGTGCTACCCCTGAGCTTCAGGGAAAGCAGAGGGGATGTTCAGGCCAAACAACTCATCTTTGCCATTTTAGAAACCCGCTGCCAGCACAAACTGCCCAGCACAGGACCCCCACCTCCCCACCAGACCTGCTGCATGGGGGCAGCCGCAGCCCCCACTCTAACACCCAAATCCTCTCCTGGGCTTACAGGGCAAAACAAGAGCATGAAGCAAACAGCAAGATTAAGTCCATTAAAGAAGGCACGTGGTGTAATCCCCAGGAGCATCTGCCCGGCTCAGGCTGGGGGTGCCTGGCAGGGGCTCCCACTGCTCTGAGCCAAGCGACCACGGCGAAACAGCCGCCGAGCACAGCCAGGGTACCGCAGGTACTGCCGAGGGACCCAACCGTCTTTTTAAGATGCCTCAGCTGCCACTGAGGCTGAGGCAGGACACGGCCTCCTCCTCTGTATGCTGTTGTGATCCTGAGCAGCAATACCGACACAGCAAAGCTGAGGGCTGGAGCAGCCCCAGGTCCCCTCCCGGGGATGACCTCGCCAACCCACCCCCAGCCCACACACTGCACACAAGGCACTTGTCAACAGAAGATAATCCCTCCATTGCTTAACTGCTTTAAAGAGAAGCAAAACACAAAGCATTAAACATTTAAGGTGATGAGACTGAGTCACTTACCTGAGGAGGAGGGAGCAGCCGCACACCAGCACTGAACCACCAGTCCCAGGGGCTCGGGGCACTAAAGCCACCCCAGACCATGGTGGTGGAGCAGCAGCAGCCCTGCTTTCAGGGGCCCTACTGCCCCCGGTGCTGTGCTATATATCAATTACTTCATCACTGAGTGAGGGATCCCAATCAGCATCCACTAATTATCCTAATGAAGCAGGCCTGCTTCTCATCAGCTTGTTGATGAAGCAGATTCTGCTGAAGGGAGGGCTGCACCCCCACCCCCCTGTCCTGCCTCCCCCAGTTGGTAGTCGGGTCTCCTGCCTGCGGGGCTTGGGGCAGCTCCACTGGTTCTGGCTTTGGCCAGATCGATGCGCACACCAGCGTCTCTGCGTCAGTCACAGCCCCGCGGGGACCACTGTTCCTCTACGTGTGGGCAGGGAGCCGGGTGTCCTTGCGCGCAGAGGCTGGGAAGCAGCGATGGATGCAGTAGAGGAGTCCGTGGGGTCCCTCGTGGCCAGCACCACGAACTAGCGGCATGTGCCACAGCCCTGTGCTCAGCATCGCTGGCTGCAGCTGGGATCCCACTGGCAATGCAGGCTGTATCCCCCCTCAGTGTGGAGCACGCTGGCCTGATTCTGTGCCCACCGCGGCAATGCTTCCCCACTGCAGTGGTCCAGCCAGGGGGAATTCACCCACCACCACCAGCCGGCTGGCCCTGGCCCTCGGAGCAGGAGGGACACAATGGCAGAGGCTCCTCTTGCAGGAGCAGGCACTGGGACTGCGCTGGACCACGAGCCCATGCGGGGAGACAGGAGTGGATCCAGCAGGACAGAAGTGGCACCAGATCCCAGAAGCATCGGCCAGAACAAGCCTCTGAAGCACCAGGAGCCACACGTGGGCATTGCACGTGCTCCAGGAACCACTGACTCCTGTAACAGGGATGCCGAGAAATCCTCTCATACATAAGCTACACATTATTTTTTTTTGTGAGGTCTGTTTGTATTTCATTATCAAATTGCAAAGTATTTACATCAACATTAGAGTTTCAAAGCATCTCCACACCCCACCACCCACAAAGCTGGACCTTTCCAGATTTTTTTCCAAAGTTTTATTATTATCCAAAAAAAAAAAAAAAAGCTAAATATCTTACTTAGACACTGAAAAAGGCAGGTGGGGGGAGAGGGGAGCTGGGGAGAGAGACACAGATCCACATGTTTTCTGCATAGTCGGTTGGAGATCTTACAAAACACTGTTTAAAAAAATGGTAACAGCAGAGGAGAGTAACTTGTAGGGCATCATTGACCCCGGGAAGCCAAAGAGCATCCTTAGGTGGGGGCTCCCCTCGGAGTTTATTGGCTTAAAAAAATAAATTGGCAGACAACAATGGTGATGGAGGAGAGGCTCTCGATCCCCAGGGTCTCCAGGTCGTGCTGGCTGCAGCGGTGAGTCTGGAGATGCTGGGTCCCACCGAAACCACTGCACAGAAACACGGATGGACACACGGACACACAGACACGCAGCCCCAGCCCCAAGCAGGGAGGTTCCTCTGGGGTTGTTTCACCGTCTTCTGCCCTGACGTGTCCCCAGCACATCTCCTTCGTCAGGGCTTGCCAAAAGCCACGGGGAATGAAGCCAGCCCGGGGTGTTCCTTGCACCGAGGGTGCGTTCCTGCTCTGACGCTTGCTGCGAAGACCCAGAAAATGAAACCGCCGGGTCAAGCGGTTCCCGTCCTGCTGCGCTCGTGCAAGACCCCGTATGTGCTGCAGAAAACCAAAGGCCAAACCTTAACATGTGTTCGTGCCTCCTCTCTCCCCAGCTTTCAGATCAAATCTGGCTTCAGCACGTTACGGTTTTTAGAGATTTCTCCCGGGGATGGGGATTTTGTATAATTTAGGCAGAGCTATGGCACAGGCCACCCCTGGGACCGGCTGCCATAGGACAGGGGCTTCTCTCTGGCAGCGCCAACGGGGATGTGGCAGCTGCCCATCCCAGGGATGCAAACATGGAAAGACCCAGAACATCACGGTGTGGAGAATCCCTGCCTGTACGCAGAAACGCAGGCACAGCAAATCTGCTAGGAAGGGGGGAGAAAAGGCTCCGAGTCCCAAAACAATTTACAAAAATCCATTAAACTAGTTGCTGCTCTCCCAGCCAGCAGGATCTCTCTGTACTGCTGAAGAGCCTGTTCAAGCTGATTTTGAAGTTTTACTTATTAAAAAGGAGTCACCAACCAACCAAGCGAGCGCTTGGTTCATAAATAAGCGGCTGGGGAGCTGCGGGAATGAGTGGGAGGCAGCGACGTGCCCGGACCCTGCTCCACTGGGGGTTCGGGTTTGGGGAGGGAAGGGAAGGGGGTTTTGGCCGCCTCTTTGCCCACACTCAGCTCCCACCCGGCTTTCACGGGACACTGGCACCGTAGCGGAGGCTGGCGAGAGGCGGTTTGGTTCTGCTGCCTGCAAGGAGGCTGTGCCGGAGGGAAACCGCATCCCACGAGCCATGGGGAGGCTCAGAAAGTCCCCTGCCCGAGGACCGAGAGGTGGGCGAAGCTGCTGGCTCCCCTCTCTGGGTCCTTCTCACCGGTGTGTGCCAGCACCCCTGCCCCACAGCACCCCCTCGAGCCCCCATCCCATCCCCTGGTCCAGGAGAGCATCCGAAGAGCCCCCAGGCCTTTCCGAGCGAGGGTGCCCGGGACACGAGGGGTGAGGGAGCGAAGCCTCGCGAGCCACCACGGCGGAGGGTTTCCAGCTGGGTACAGCCGCAGGAGGGGGGAACCAACACATGCAACTAAGTCAATGTTTGGGAGGACGCGGGGGCCGCTCGAGGGCTATGTACAAAGCAGGTGCTGGGCGGGAGAGCGCAGGGGCTGGATGCTGCCCCGCCGGCCCCAGGGGTCAGCCCCGTATGTTGGGGGGACAAAACTGGGCATGGCTAGCTACCCATCACCGAAACACGGCTGAGGCCTTTGGGAGGGAGCAGCAGGGAGATGAGGATGCGAGTTATCTCCCGTGTGGCACAACGCTTCCGGGGACTCTCCTCCAGGATGGTGGTCTGTGGCCGGGGATGCTCCCGCTGCATGGGGACTGCAGCCGGCAGTTGAGACACGAGGGGTGGGGGGAAGGCAGCTATAAAACATACCGGGTGGACAAAAGCATTGGTGAAAGATGAATATTTCCCCCAAAACACTTCCACACCCTGAACAGCCATCCGTGCCATGCACCCAAGTCCCGTGGCGGTGCTGGATTTGGTGGCAGTGCCAGCCCGGGTGTCTGCTGGTGGGGAAGCTGGTGGCGGAGCTGGGGAGGGCAGCTGGAAGACCAGGAGTGCTCGGGGGGAGAAAGCACAGCCGGGGCGGTGGGGCTGGCCGCAGGCAGGGCAAGGGCTCTGCCGGCACCCCCGGGGCCGCTCCCAGGGGAGACAGGATGGGTCCTTTGGGGGGACAGACAGAGCTGGAAGACTCGAACGTGTGCCCGGGTGCTCCCACGGGACAGTGACGGTCACCAGAGCCACGAGCAGCCACATTTCACGCTCCCGGTGCCCGTGAGTGCGGCTCAGCCGCAGAGCCCTGCCGTGGCGAGGCCGGAGGGACACCCCAGGAAGGGGGACAGTCAGCATCCCGCTGCCACCTCGCACCAGCACCACTGCACCGGTGCATTACGTCATCCGAACCAGACGGGGCTTGTGCCTTCCCCGTGGCCAAACGTCTCTGCCAGTATCCTCGGGAGAACCGGAGCTGGGGGAGGGGGTAGGACAAAGGGGCAGGGAAATTTGTGCTGATTTAGAACAGGGGTGCAGGAGGCCAGGGCCACATGTCTGAAGTGGGGTGATGCTGTCCCCCAGTTCCTCTGGGTTCACCCCAGAGCTGCTGGGGGGGAAAGTTCTCCCGAAAGCCAAGTCTCTTGGCAGGAGATGCTCTGCTCGCCCTCCTGAGCCACAGCCCCGGCCCTGCCGCTGCCCACCAGCTCCTCTCGCCAGTGGGATGGCACCACTTCGTTAAAAACAGGCCAGAAGTCTTAATGAGTGATGAGGGAATCCAGCACCTCCCCTGGCCGCATCTGGAGGCGATGCCCCATCCTGCTCCAGGGCTGCTCTGCAAAAACCGGCCCCTCGGCGGGCAGGCCAGCCCTCAGCGCCCCGCGGCGAGGATGGCAGCGTCCCTGGTGCCAGGAGGAGCTCCGGGTCTATAGGTTCTCGCCGGGCTGGTACTGGGGCTCTGTTGAGGTGAAGTAGTCCTCCAGGAAAGCCTGCAGGTACTCGAAGGTGGGTCGCTCCTCCGGGTCCTTCCGCCAGCACTGGCACATGAGGTCGTGCAGGGACTCGGGGCACTCGGGCGGGCAGGGCATGCGGTACCCCCGCTCCACCTGGTCCAGCACCTCCCGGTTCACCATCCCTGCGTGTGGCCAGAGACACGAGTGAGAGACGGTCAGATCCTGCACCGTGCCTTTCCCGGAGGGGATGCTGAGGGCATTGTGCCGGGATGAGCCTTACAAGAAACCCCAGTGACTTGACCCAGGGAAAGAGGGACCCCCAGCCCAACAGCACTCGTCCCCACCAGCCTGTCACCTTGCTCAGAGACCAGAGCGGGACGGGGTGGCTGTGACCCTGCATCCCGACCTGGGCAGGGACAGCTCACCCCCGAGCCTGCCCTCCCTGCCCAAATTGCAGGAGAAACTTTGCATCGATTTGCTTCTCTGTAAAGATGGCTCTGGGGCCCAGGGAGTACCAGGGGTGAGCGCTGGGCGAGGGCGGCTGGCGTTGGGGCACCACGGCGGGGCCGGGGTTTGTGCCGGCGAGTGCCAGCCCTCACCTGGGTACGGCACTCTGCCTTTGGTGGTCAGCTCGGTCAAGAGGATGCCGAAGGACCAGACGTCCGACTTGATGGTAAACCTGCCGTATAGAGCAGCTTCGGGGGCCGTCCACTTGATGGGGAACTTCGCGCCTGGATGGAGAGGCAGGGTGAGGGGCTGCTCCCGGCCCCGCACGGGCTGCGAGTGCCCCCAGGACCCCCGCGCAGCCAGGGCCACGTGCTGGCTCGAGATGCACCGCACACCCCCGGGCACTGGGGACCACAGAGCGGCCATCGCTCCGCTGCCACCCATCCGGGGATGGTGCCGGCAGCCCCGGGCACGCACCTTGCCGAGCGGTGTACTCGTTGTCCTCGATGAGGCGCGCCAAGCCGAAGTCAGCCACTTTGCACACCAGGTTCTCCCCCACGAGGATGTTGGCTGCCCGGAGGTCCCGGTGGACATAGTTCATCCTCTCCACGTAGGCCATGCCAGACGCAATCTGTGGGGACCAGGAAGGACATGGGGCACGGAGGCTGGCGGGGTGATGTGAGGGTCCCCAGGGAGCTCCTGGCACTGCCGAGGGCAACGGCTCCGCAGCACGACCCAACCTGGGGTGCAGGAGCAGCCGGTCGCTCAAGAAAACCCAGGCAGATGCAGGTTCGCTGGCCAGGGAGAGCCGGCAGCAACGGGAACGGGCAACAGGACGGTCCCTGACTGCAACCCAGCTCCGGGCTGAGCACCCAGCAGGGACAGCAGCACCCAGCCCGAGCCAAGCGAGGCTGCCGAGCCCCCCACCCCCCAACTGACAGGCAACAGCCACGAGAGCCCAGCGAGGTGCTCAGGCAGCCCGTGCCCTCGGAGGGGACCGCAGGAGACCCGGGGACGCACAAACCCACCTGAGCTGCCATATCCACGAGCTGGGGCAGCCGCAGGTACTTGCCCATCTCGCCCTTCAGGAAGTCCAGGAGGCTCCCTGCGAGGAAGACCACGGTCATGGCAATCCGGAGGAGCAGAGCCCCTTGGCCGCCCCCCCGGCATCCCTCCTGTGCTCACCCTTGCTCATGTACTCGGTGACGATATAAATTGGCTCCTCTGAAACCACGGCGTAGAGCTGAACCAGCTTCTCGTGTCGGAGCTTCTTCATGACCTGGGCTTCCTGCAGGAAGGCCTCCGGGGACATGGTGCCGGGCTTCAGCGTCTTGATGGCCACCCGGGTGGTGCCGTTCCAGGTCCCTGCGGCACAGGACACGCTGCTCAGGACACATTCACGGGGCAGGGGGCCATGTCCCTCGCCTGCTCCCCCACCCTGCCACAGGCTCCGGGCACCGGCAGACGGCTGGGGAGAGGATGCAGGTGGTGACACGGGGCAGACAGTGGGGTGGGAGCGGTCCTTACCCATCCACACCTCTCCAAAGCAGCCTTGTCCCAGCTTGACCTCCAGCCGCAGCGATTCCCGGGGGATTTCCCAGGCATCCTTGGCAAGGCCTTGGGTCTGGGGCTTGGACGTGGGGCAGACGTTGGTGAGGCGGTGGCACAAGCCGTCGGCGTGTTCTAGCACAGGAGGGGACAGCACCGGGGTGACGCTTGGGCATTTAGGCACGTGACATCTTTTACCTCGCAGAACACCTTGGGGATCCGTACCCAGACCCTCACCCTCTTCCCTCAAACCCAAGCAGCTTTTCACCAGGGTCCCCCCCCAACCGGTTTGGGGTCCCCCAGCCCCACACTGGCTTCCCAGCAGCACCTGTCCTGCAGCGAGGGCAGGCACAGCACCCGGGGTGTCACCCAGACCCCCAGGGGACCCCGAGTGGCTACTCACTGGAGTAATAGGCCACCAGCTGCTGCAGGCTGTTGAACTGGGTGCGGGAGGTGATGTAGAAGCCACCACTGTCCAGCTTGCGGATCTTGTAGTGCTTCACGTTGAGTCCCTTGGCGTTGTCGAAGTCAGAGACGGAGAGGCAGTAGGCACCTGCGGGCAGGACCGAAGGGCTGGGGGGGTTGTACCACAGACGGGTGCTCCCCACAGGGTCCCGCTGGGGGCCAGGCATGGGGGAGCAGGATTGGGCAGCCAAGAGGCAGGTCAGCATCCCCGTGGGACCGGCATCACCCCCACCAGCCCTGCCAGGTCCTTCTGTCCAGCAGCACATGGCATGGATGCCGCTGCTGCTTCCTCTGCAACGAACGCCGGTCTCGGCTGCGCCGCGCAGGGGCCACTCACGAGGAGCCGGCACCACTGGCACGGACCGTGCCCCCCAGGCTGGTGCTGAGGAAGAGACCCTGCTGGGTTTGGGGGGGGCCCAGCAGGCAGGAGGGCGAGCAGCCCCCCGAGGTGCAGGGACGAACCCAGCTCCAGTGATAAAGGTGGGATGCTGAAGCAGGGGAGAGGACCTGACGGGAGGCAGGTGGGGGGGAGCTCCTGACCCACAACCCCAACATCTCGGCATCTCAGGGGTGAGCCAAGGAGCTGGTGGGCCCGATTCCCTCCTCCATAAATCCCACCGTGGGCATCGCTTTGGGCACCTGTCTCTGCTCTGCCCACCACGCTGCTGGGGTCACAAAAAGCAGAAAGGAAGATTTATGCCGCCTCTTGAATGAGCCGTTTCCACCAGGATAAAATAAACAGTGGCAAGTGCAAGGCATCAAAACAGAAAGGAACTTCAAGGAGCTTTTCCCAAAGGTGCATTTGGAGCCAAACTAAACCACATTTCCAGGTACGGAACAGCATCCTCAGGCAGCTGAACCGCAAAGATCACAACTTGCACTTTCAGGAGGCACAAAACAAGTACAGAGTTGTCAGACTTGAAAGAAGGACCTAAAGAATCATCACTGCCTCTGCCTGCTTGCCCACGAAGCACAGGTTTGAGATTTTGCCAGTATAAGGGACCAGGGGAGAACAAAAATAAATCTACTTGGGGCTGTAAAAAAAACCCCAAGCAAACAAACAAAAAGAGCACCCTGCCTGGTGGGTGTGCCGGAGCTGGAGAGGCACCCGGCCCCCCCTGCCATGAGCCGACCCGTCTCCGAAGGCTGGCTGCCGGGCAGGCAGCACGGGAGAACCGGCCACGTCTCTCCACGGGGGACGAGGCTGCTTGGTGTAACGGTGCCTTCGGCACAGAGATGTCACCGGTGATTTCACGGGTGCGTCAGCACCGGCAGGGGGGACCCCGGGAGGCTGCTCGTACTGAGGGGCATCGCTCAGCGACCCCGAACATTGGCCCCTGCCCACAAGGCAGGACTCTTTTCTCCTCCTCCCTCCCTGTGCAGCTGAACTGGGGGAACCGGCACCGCACTGGGGGTCCGGGGTCCCTGCGCAGATGCCCCCTGCCCTCGGACAGGGGCTCCCCCGGGGCTGCCCCCCCCGGCCCCACTCACCTTTTGTGGTCTCGCTCTCCCGGACCAGGAAGGTCCCTCGGGGGTTTTCAGGGTTGAGCAGCAGCCGCTCAGACTCCCGGCGAGTGATCTTCCCAAAATACCACCTGCAAGAAGAGCGAGGCAGCGGCTCAGCGCCCGGCACTCGCTCACCCCCCTCCATTGCCTTTCCAAGCAGCGGGCTCAGCCCCGGCCCCCACCTCCCTGCAGACTTCAGAGACCACAGGCTGCATCTCCAGGCTGGGGCACCTCGGGGTGGGCATCGCCCAAGGAGCAACCCTGCACCACAGACCACCAAACGCCTTCACTCCAAAAGCCTCCCCAAACGAGGGGCTCTGGGGACCCCTGAACCCCCGTGAGCTCTTGCCGGGGGGACGCTGTGCCACCGGCTGGGGACGGGCTGCGGGGACGTAGCTGGCACCTCCTGCTCTGGGACTTAGGGCCGGCTTTGCCCCTGCCTGCTCTGCCCGTGTGACGGTCACCTCTGCGCTCAGCCTGAGCCGGCAGCATCCTCACGCACGGGTACGCGTCCACGCGGAAGAGCGAGAACCAGACCAAAAGCATCAGGTCCACCACGGCCCCCCGCTATGCCACCGCTCATCCCTCCACCGCGCAAGCACGCCGCGCCTCCGCATTTATGGGCCTTAAAGAAAGGCTGGAAAACATTTATGGGGTTTGCAAATTCAAAGGGGAAAAATAACAAAAAGGAAAAACCCAGAGGCCTTGCAGGCTTTGCCCGGGAGAGGGGCAGGGGGAGGGAGGAGCGCTCAGGGTGTGTTTGCTATCGCTCGTCTTTAAACTGTCTAAAAGATGGCAATTACTCTTCAGCCTGGATGGAGTCTGAGGGCGCGACATAGTTACTGGGGATGTAGCCCGTCTGTCCTGTAGTGAGGGAATGAGCCAGCCACCAGTCACCTTCCCTGCAAGAGAACCAAAACACACTCAGTGTGAAGCCAGGAGCCCCCCGGGCAGCCCCTCTCCTGCCCGCAGGCACCGGGGCCGGGGGGGATGAGCCAGCGCAGAGCCCCTCCGGGAAGGGGTGCAGCCCCGCAGCCCACAGCCCCGCAGCCGGACCCCGGCCAGGAGGGCTCCTGCTGCCAGCCCCTGCCTGTGGCTCCGTTTGGGCAAGCTCTTGGTTGTGGGGCCACCCATCCGCGTACGGGATGCTTTAAATTTAAACCAGGCAGAGCAGCCAGTGAGCCAAAACACCTTTGGAGCCACCTGAGTGCGAGCAGGGTCTGGCTGGGGGAGGAGAGGCATTGGGGATCCAAGGCAGCAGGGCAGCGATAGGCAGGAGGGAGGGAGGGGAAAAGCGACAGAATGATGGCGGTCATTGAAAAAAGCCCCAGGAAAACCCAAGAGAGTTTGTTAAACACAGGCTGCAGAAAAGCAACAGGACGGGGCTGAGGTTTGGGCGGGGAGGGGAAGGTGAGACCTGCCCCACAGTGAAGCCTCGCCGGGATGCAGCGGGCACCATCCAGCTCGGGTGCCCCGCTTGCAGCTCCAGCAAAGGCTGCGCCTGCACGACTGCTTGCACGGAGCCACACGCCCCCACTGTGCCGGCCCCATGGCCCCGAGCACGAATCTGCTCCGCGAGAGTCCCCGGGTGGTCCCCAAAACCCCAGGGCTGACCCGCCATCCCTCCTGCCCCGGGCACGGTGGCCCCAGGCACGTCCCCAGGAGCCGTCAGGGCGCGGGAGCCTTCTCACTGCTCTGCCCTGCTCCCCGCAGGCTCCTGCACAGGACGGGGCAGGAAAGGACAATAAATAGAGAAGAACAACAGGACGGTGGGAGGCAGCTTCCCCTTCCCCACAAACAGCAGGGCTTCCTCCCACCACCTGCATCTTCTCGCCCATCAAAGACGGAGTCACCTAATTTATCCTGACCACAAGGGAGATGAGGCTATGGGAACACTGCAGATCCAGGAACGGCACCGCAAGGATGCAAGAACTTGGCAGGATGATCTCCACAAACACTTTACAGAAAAAACCTTAATAACGTCAATCCCCACTGCAACACCCATCAGACCACATCCAGACCCATCCCTGACCCCTGCAACATGTAAACCGCCATCCTTGCTCCAGACACACCAGCAGCTTGTGACTTTTCCTTGTCTCAGCCAAGACAGCGATGCTTCAAAGCAGCCGGGAGAAGCCGGACACGGACCCCGGCTCCCTGCACTGGTGCCGGCAGGGTGGGGGAAAGCAGGGACCCTCTGGAGATCTCCTCCCAACCACAGCAGGCTCTGCCGCCTGCCCGGAGCCCATCCCCAGCCTCGCAGCAGCTCCAGACAGTATTTTAACTTCTCCTGGTCGTGGTGCATCTCGTGGCAGTTAGCTTGGGCTCCCTTGGAGCTGCCGGCCCGGTCGCCTTTACTGGGTTGGGCTCCGTTCCCACGGGACCAGAGACAACATCTGCTTGAGAAATGCCCAGCTTTTGAGTTGTGGCTTTATTTCAGCTTGGGCTGCAAGACTGCGAGCCGGGAATTCAGCAAAAACAAACTATTCCAAAAATGTCTCAGCGGGGAAAAAAATAATAATAATCATCATCGTCAAAACAAAGCGTTTCAACAATTCCCTGCACAATCTTACCCAAAATACCCCACCACATCCCAGCTGGCCGCCAGCTGGCTCGGAGGAGACCTCCTCCCGCTGGAAATGGTACCACGAGAGCCCTTCCACACTGGGGTGGATGGATTTAGCCCGTCAGGGAGACTGAGGGTCACGGCAGGCAGCCGGGGCTTTGCTGGGACGCAGGAGCAGGGAGCTGAGGGACGTGGAGGCTTCTCCTCTTGCCCTGCGTGACCCCAGCCCCGTCAGAGCAGCCGAAACCTGCAGCCACCCTGCAGAGCCGCTGGTGCCCGGGCACCCGAGCAGCTGAGCGCACTCGGCAAGAACAGAGATGTACCCTCCCCCAGCCCTGTGCAAACTGCACAGCTTTCTCCACCGCATCTCTCCCTGTGGACATCCCACCCATGCAGCCACAGCAGACACCGGGGAGGTGGGCAGCCAGATCTGGCACCCTCCAACCTGATGGGCTGCATCGCCAGAAAAAAAACAAAAACAAAAACAAAAAAGCCCTTTTGCTCCCCAGGGTGCTGCAGAGCCCATCACCCCCCGACCCTTCCCTCTGACCGAGCCTTTGACAAACAGCGGAGGAGGAGAAGAAGTATGGGAACCCCAGAAGTGATGTAAGGCATAAAGGAAGAACCCCTCATGTATGGGCCCAATCCGGACCCGCAATGGGCAGAGCTCACTTTGTAACAGCCCAAACCAGAACCCAAGACTGGGGCTAGCATGCTGCTGAGGCTGTGAAAGCAAGAAGCACCAAAACCCCCAAACCCAAGCTTTTCCTGCAGCGTTGAAGCCTTGCACATCCTGGACTTCATGGATTAAATGAATCACCATTAACAAACAGCGCTGGAACAAGGATCCAAATGAAAATGCATTTGTGCAACACTGCCTGACCATTGCAGGAGAAACATCCCTGGGACGTTCCCTTGTCTTTCCACCTTTGCAAAGCTGTTTTGGGTGCCCGGGTTGGAATGCAGCAGTTCCAGCAGGAGCTGCGGACCCCAGGGACCCCATGGCAGCACTGGGGACAGTGGCTCTGCCGGCCAGGCCTCCAGCAGCGCAGCCAAAGGATGCTGCAGACCACGCGTGCCAGGACAGACCACGTGTGGGTTTAACACAGGATCACGTTTCGGAGCACCTTCCAGCTGGTCATACCGCCCTGCTCTACGCAGCAAGCGATGGGTGAGCTGCTACGACCAGGATGGAGAGTGAACGAGCAGGAGCCAGACCCCTAAGGAAGCACTCGAGTCCCATAAAGCCACTCACAAAAAATAAAAATAAAATTAAAACCTGCAAAAATAAATGCAGAAAAGGCCAGGAGGGAGCAGAGAGCCAACTGACCAGGGACTGCGGAGGGGTGCCAGGTGCAGGCAAGGCAAGCGGGCCAGGGTCAGAGCTCCTGGGTGCAGACGCAGCTCTGGATGGAGCAGCTCCCCGGCACGGAAGGGGCTCCCCGCTCTGCGCCGGTCACTCAGGGAGGACAAACCCAACGGATCACAAAACCATCGGGCAATTATCTCCTCCCAGCCCCGCTCCACCCAACCTTGCCCTAATACGGGCAGCAGATGGGCTTTTAACACTTAAGATCGTTAACAATAATAATAGTAATAATCTGCAATACACACCTGACGTCCACTTTTCTCCTAAACGACAGCGTGGCACAGAGGAGAGAAAAAACAGTCAAGAGAGAAGCTGAGATCAGAGACACCGTGCAAGCACAGGGGAAAGCGCCCGTGAAGTTGAGATGTGTTCAGGCAAACGAGAGGGAGCTGGGCGCTGATGGGGACAGGGCACTGGTGGGGACGTGGCCCCGTGTGGGAGGGCACAGACTGGCCAGCAAGCAGAGGAGGTGGCTCCGTGACGAGGCTACAAGGCGACGGTGAGCAGCAACAGGGCCGGGAGGATGCGGGAGCAGGCGAACGATCGCCTCCAATGCTGACGTCCTCGGACAAGTTACCATGTCCCTCTCTGAGCACCCGTCCCGGGGGAGAGCTGGCCCTTGGAGCATCCCCCCTCCAGCACCCACCCCTGGCAGAACTGGCCCCGCTGGGGCTGGGCTCGGGGGCTCTGCAGGAGGGACGAAGGGGACAGCTCACGCGTGCGGGCTCGGCCGCAGGGACAGGGACACTCACGTGTTGTTGACGATTTGCAGGCGCTCTCCTTTCTTGAAGGACAAGTCCGTTTCTGTCCGGGACTCATAGTCGTAGAGGGCCACGAAGGTGGTGACTCCACCTGCGACAGAGACCACTCAGGATGGGCACAGCCCCCGGCGCTGCCGCAGCATGGCGCTGGGCACCCCTCGCCAGGGACCCTCCTCTCCCACCATCTTCCCACCGGCCGATAAGACATAGATCTGCTCCCCCTCCAGCTGAAAGACAGAGCCCCTTAAAAGCAGGAGACCCCATCATCATCAGAAGAAGCTGGAACCAACCCCACGAAGACCCAGCTGGGACCCCCCATGCCCCGCCGAGCCCCAGCCCACACCGACCAGCCAGCGCCCCGGCACGCTGCGGCGAGGTGACCGTGTCGGAGGTGTTGAAGCCTCCAAAGAGCTTGGACTCGGCAGCCATGGTCCCGAAGGAGCGGCTGGGGGTGCGATGGGTGTCGGGAGCAGCTGCCTTGCTGGGTGTCTGCGAGGCCGGGTAGCCCCCATGGTGGGCGTTGTCGGTGGGCTCCAGGCTGCGCCGGCGCTGGCTGGGGTCTTTGGGTTTGCTCTTGCTGCTCCCCATGGTCCCGGGCTGCAGGAGACAAGCACACATGCACAGGGCTTCTATTATTATTATTGTTGTTGTTGTTGTTGTTATTATTATCATCATCATCATCTGCCTCCCAGGGCTTGCATGACAGACGCCTGCCTGCGAGGGATCAAAACAACCTCTGGAGTCTGTTCAAGCATCAGTTGCTGGAAAGTCTGGCCATCCTGCCCTTGCCCTGGGACAGTATCGCCCCTCATTAATGCTGAGCCACCTCCCGCCTCGCCGCAGCAGCCAGCGAAACGCCGGGAGGGGAGCTGTCAGGGCGTGCTTTGGGAGCGGAGGGAAGCAAAAGTGGGATTGCGGAGCGAGGATGCTGAGTGCAGAGCCTGGACCGGTGCTCGGGAGCGTGGCTGCGGATGCCTCAGGGCCGGGTGCCCAGCATGGGGTGTAGCTCAGCAACTCCTACATGAGGGTTTGTACCAGGGTACGGACAGGAGAAGCCAAGACCCAGACAAATATTCATGAGTTTGGATTACTCCAGCAGCAGAAATTTGGAGAACCCATAGCTGCATCACTCTCCTTGCTCAGGATGGGGACTTAAATGCTGAGGATGTTCCTGTGAAGTCCAAAACGTGCAGCAAATGGGAGAAAAGTTGAAATCAGGAGCACTTCCAGGCAGTTAGCAGCTAAAGACCAAGGGATCTCAGCTTTATATATAGTCATGCCTTCCTTTCCACTCAAGATCACACTCTATAAATACCTTCAAGGTAACGATATAAATGAAGGGAGGGAATTATTCGCAGTCTCCAAAGATGGCAGGATACCCAGCAGTGTCCTGAAGCTATGGAAGGAAGTATTTAGGCTAGATCACGCATGGCAAGAGGGAGAAGGGAGATGGAGACAACCAGGGAAAAGAGTATCTCTGATAAGAAAAAACAAGGAGGGAAGGAGCAGAGGAGGCAGCCGCTGCCCGCAAGGTGCAGACCAGAGGGGGACCTGGATGCAGCCACCTGCGAGGCTTTGCTGGGGGCTCAGCCTCACCCAACCGACAGTTTTTCTAACCCAGCATTCAAGAGAATCTTGGGCCAAGCGCCCACGAGCGGGACAAGCACCATGGGGCACCTCCAGCAGCCTGCCCAGCCCCGGTGTCGGAGAAGCAGAGCTCCTGCCGCAGGGAGGTTTAGGGGTGCCAGGCACAACCTCTGCTCCTCTCCCTGCTCCCTCCCCACAGCCAGGGCTTTGCCTGACCATCGGGGCTTATTTTCCAAAAGACCCAACTTCTATCTACTGTTTTCCAGCTCCCAAATTGCACAGATGACCAGCAGCATCCCCTGTCCCACTTCCACAAAGGGTTTGCTCCAGGTGAAATCATGCTGGCAGGATCAGACCCTTCCAGTGTTTGGGAATCGCAATAAACGGATCTTTTTGGGCTGGGTATGGCTCCGGCAGCCGCTCCGGCGGGGAGCAGAGCTGTCCTTCCTCCTACACATGCCGGTGACGAGGAGGGACCAACGTCTCTATCTGCCACAGGACTCGACCCACGCATATCTGTGCCGGGCTTCGGGGGCCCCAGAGCAAAGGAAGGTCAAATATAAACTTTGCACTTGCAAATCGTCACCGCCAGCAGCCAGAGGCAGATCCCGCAGCGAAAGGGAAGAGGTCTGTCCCGTAAATAGATGCACTTTTAAAAGCCTGCTGCAGAAGATACTAAAGCAGAACTGCGGGGGAAAGCAGGATCTTAGAAACGATGAGAAAAAGCCCCCACCACTAAGGAAAACAAACCCCCCCGTCCCCCTGGCCAGCCCTCCGCTCACCTCTGCCCGGGGCTCCGGCACCCACTGGTGCTCCCGGGATGGCAGCGGCAGCGCAGGGAGGAAAGAGAGGACACGGCGGGGCTGTGACCGTGTGGCTTGTGACTGCCCATGCGACCGTGAGCAAGGAGCCCAGCCGCTCAGAGTTTCCCCTGGAAGTAGCACTTCCCCAGGCAGGAAAACACCCCAGCCGGGGCGACGGATTTAGCACTCCTTTGGGGACACGAGCGTCCCCCCTGAGCACACCCCGCAGGGCTGCCAGCCTGGGTCGGATTTATCAGCGTGCTGAGAAAAATCAGAGTATAAAATAGTCAATGCGCCTAGAGATTAGCCGGGAGCAGAGCGCAGAAAGGGGAGGTCGGATCCTGCAGGCACTTCCCAATGTCCCCAAAGCAGGGGGTGGCCTCACCTTCACACCATTCGCCTGCGGGTGCAGGACGTGCATCTTCCAGGTGAGTCCTGGCCGGGGATGCCATGGACCGTAAGCAGTGGTTTTGGGGAGGGGGAATGCTCCAACATCCATCATAAGCTTCCAGCTTGCGCCTGGGTGCTGACCCTCCCTGGCAGGGGCTTTGCTGCTCACCGGGACGTGCTGCTCGGACGGGGCTCAATCCAGCCATCGGGACTTTGGCTGCAGGAGCCGAAGATGGGAGTGGAGGAGGAGGATGAGGAGGCACAAACCTGTTGTCCTCTGGGGAAGGGGCTGCAGAGCAGCGAACCCCACTCCAAACTCTCCTGCTTTGCACCTAAACCCCTGCACACACCAGTTTTGATCTGGCTAGTGCGAAATGTAGGCTGGCAACCCCAACACATGCCCCGAGGCACTGGCAGCCTCGCACCATCCCCGCTCTGAGTCCCAGATAACTCAGCCAACGTGACCGTGTGGCTTTAGCCCTGCAGCCACCCCGGGGGGGGACATTCCCCACCTGCCCCCCGGGGCGGGGGGGCGGACAAGAAAATCCCTGAAGCCCCCACACTGCTGCCCTGACAGTCGGCGAGGAAAGGGTTCAAATTCCCCCAGGAGGACGCAGGGGGTTGTGCAAGAGCCATGCAGAAGAGTTATTAATGATGGCAGGAATGTGCTGTGCACTCAGGTCCCCGGGGGGCGAGAGGGGCCGCTGGCGGGGAGAGACCCCCCTGCCTCTGGCAGGGCCGGTGATGAACCCCCCGAAGCCGAGGCGCAGAGAAGGAAGTGGGTGAACCTGCCGCCCAGCCGCAGCGGCTCCCAGCACACCCCAGCAGCATCACTGGGAGCTGTGGGACAGCATCACAGCAGCCAGACTGCAAAAAGTACCCACCGCCAGCAGCTCTGCTGTATTTGTGTCTAACAAAGGGTATTTCTACATGTAACAGCGTACGGAGGCAGCTTTCCTCCAGCCAGGGCAGCCCAGCAGATGCCCAGCAGGATATTTCCCTGCTCCCGTGCTTTTTGCAGCCGACAGTGCTGGGATGGGGGGGATTCAGCATCGCTCCCCATCCCGGCCGGTGCCCGCCTTTCGGCAGGGCTTCCCCTCCGGAGGCCTGTGTGGCAGTGGCAGGCTGGAGCATGGCCGGCATTCCCAGCGCTCGCCGCGTACGGAGGCAGCTTTCCTGCGGCAGGGATTAGCACCCCGGGCACGTCGCAGCCCGCAGGAACTCCCCTGCTTTCCGCTCTGGGGGGGTCGGCACCGGCAGCAAACTGCAAACCACCGCGGCGCCGAGTCGCGAGACCTCAGCTCTTGCCCCCACGGGCTGGCCACGCTGTTGGGGAGCACCAGGGGGTGGGAAGGACAAAGCGAGGGCTCTGCCTTTTGCTCTTGCACCCAGCACCCCACCCGCCCACAGATGCTCACGGGCCAAATCCAGCTGTTGCTGAGCACCCGATACCCCAGATCTGAGCCCCACCCGGGGGTCGGTTGGGAGGGTTTCCCTTCTCCGGGTGGGTTCATTCAGCAAAGCAGGCTGAGCCCCCCCTCCCCAGGCCATGGAAGATGCCTTACCAACGCCTTCCAGCTACAGCCTCACCGCGGGGTGGGGAGGGGCCGCCGGCGAAGTCAGCTCAGCTCCGGCTGCAGCCTGCAAGACAGAGGGGATGTCAGCACCCGCGACAGCCGCTGTCCCCGTGCCCTGCTGCCCTCTTCCCCCCACACCACAGTCCAGCACCCGGGGCTGCTGCTGCTGCTGCCTTCCTCTTCCTCCTCCTCCTCCTCCCCGTCCATCCAGCGTGGGGCCGGCAGCTCGCACCCGCTCGCTCTGATCTCTCATGTGTGAAGAGGGGACAATTCTCTGCTCCACTTCGTCAAACCCACCCAGGGACGGGAGAGGAGGAGGCTGGAGCCACCCTGAGTGATGTCCCAGGGTGACAGGGGAGCGCAGCCACCCCCAGCCCACCATGACATTGTTTGGGGGAGAAGCAGAGACGGTTGCTCCAGATACACCAGTGGTTCCAGCTGGCAGTCAGTGACCAACCAGGAACCTTGTCCCCAGGGATGAGGGTTGCCTTCTCCATCCCTAACAGCACAGATGTGCTATGGCATGAACCAAGCACAAGGTCTGGGAGCACCTCGTGCCGCTCAAGCCCTGACCCAGTCAGAAAAGCACATTTCGGCCACATTTTTTGTAGGTTTTTGCTACGCTGCCATCTAACCCTGCTGGGACCAAGCCTGGAAGAGATCAGCCGCAGTCTCCCACCTTTATGCCCTTGGCCACCAAGGTGTAGCGAGGGGACGGCTTGCACGCAGACAGCAGCAAAGGAGCAAAGAAGAAAGAGCTGCTGCTCCCCCAGTACCACCAGTTGCCATCGCAGCCACCCCTGCCCCGGCTGCCCCGACCCGACCTGTTCAGCATTACCCGGATCCCCGCACGCTGCCCCACGGCACGCACGCCGGGCTGGTTACCTTGCAAACACCGTGGTGCGAAGGTGGAAACCACCAAGCAAACCTCTGCGGGCTCGGTATAATGCCATCCCGTGTCCCTCTCGCTGGGTGGGCGCCTGCAGCGGTGGCTGCCACGCAGAGGATGTGCCACACCGCGGGTTTATTTTGATGGCCTCCCCCTTCCCGCTGCTAATAAGTTTTGTCACTATTTTTAGTGCATTTGATTAGGATAATAAGCAGCAGCTGATTGACAGCTCTTTAAGACTTTGAATGGTTTGTAATTTGTACTTGACTAATATTCGCTGGCAATAATTGCACAGCGGGATGGAAGGTGGGGGAAGCTGCAGTCTCAACTCCAGGCTGCAGCACATACAAATAAGGCTGCGCTGCGTACGCACGTGGTGCCCGCGTCCCCGCTGCCTGCGCACGCTCTGCCACTCGGGCTCCCGGGCACACGCTGCGAGGCCACGGCCGTGTTTAGAGAAAATAGGACCAAAATAGCCAAAAATTTGGGCAAACCCAAATCTGCCACAGGCTGGGGTGAGCCATGCCCGGGGCAGCGAGGTACAAGGTCCTCCGAAGGGGAAGGGACAGGTCCCCGCGCAGCTGCCCGGCGGATGGATGCACCCGCATCCCTCACGCTCCCAGGTTTGGGTACGTGGTGGCTGAAAGCGGCTGCAGCTCGGCACAGCCCTGCTGTCGGCTCCACAGCAGGGCTGCGGTCCCAGCCGGTGCACCGCCGGCACGGCCACGGCTGGGCTCGGGCACCCCCCAGCACTGCCACCCCCGG
>VXBL01010406.1:38746-104581 GCA_013400195.1 Aramus guarauna
CCCGGGTACTGCTGGCTTCGGCATTTGGGGTCTTCCCGGCCCCCCAGTTCCCCCCCCACCCCCCAGGCAGCAGCTCCGGAGGAGAGAGTGCCAGGGCTGAGCCCAGCCGCACACCCTGCCCGGGGCAGAGGCTGCAGTAAGAGGCCACCCGCACCCTCCCCTCTCCGAAAGCAATTAAAAATGAAGCACACTCAGCTGCACAACTCAGCTCGGATCAGATCACGGCACGCGAGACAGCGGCATCCCCGTCCTCCCCCGCCGGCGCTGGAAATGCCACCTGACCTGCCCAGCATCCTGCTCCTCTGACACCCGCGTCCCCAGCGTTTCTCCCCCCCTCAAAATAAAACCCCTGGCAAGTTGGGATGCAGGAAAAGGCTCCATCCTCTGCCCTACCTCCCCACGGCAGAGATGCTCTTGGAAACACAGCAGCGACGGGAACTGCTGCTCTCCGGTACGACCCGCTCCGGCTGTTTTTCCTTTTCCACTGCGCCCGCATCGCTCAAGGATACAATGGCCGTGGTAACGCCAGGCTGATAGCGGGGCTGGCGGGGATGCGATCTTATCATCTTTTCAAAGACACTAACAAAAGGCACTGATTGGGAGCAGACAAAACACAGCAGTACGGCTTCTGCCAGGCAGAAGCAGAAACCTTGGGAAATGCCGCGACAGGCTGGGGCCCAACGCCAGACACTGAGCCGTGGGGAGGGAGATGTCTCCGGCAAAACAGGCTCCGTCCTTGGGGCTGCTAAGGAGCCGGGTGGGTGCTGAGTGGCACTGTGGGCAGATGGGATGGGGCGGGTGCTGGGGGAGAGGTGGGCGAGGGGCCGGGGGCACCAGCACCCACCCGCTGCCGGAACACGCCGAGCCGCATCCCCGGCTCGCAAAGCCCCGGAGAGATTAATAACGGCACCTGTCTCATGCCAGACTGAAAAATGAAGCGTGTGGGACGGCAGGCGAGACAAAGCAGCTTTGCAGCGCCCAGCCCATGGCAGCAGGCACCGGGGATGGGAAGGAGCAGAGAGCAGCGATCCCAAACCCACCCTGACCCGCTCCATCCCCCTCTGCGCACAAACCGACCCCCTCCCAGCAGGACCGGGGTCCCGCCGGGGCAGCTCCACGCAGGACAACCAGAACCCACCTACGAGGCGTGCCGTTCAAACCAGAGATCCCAGGCTGGAGGCAGGCAGGTGAGAGCCAAAGGGCACTTCGCCATCCGCCGCGTCCCCCCCGCGCAGGCAGCACGGAGAGGCGGCAGCACTTCCCCCGCGACCGTGCCGGCCCAGACAGCGGGGTCAGCACCCCAGCACCGCGTCACGGGGAGACGGTGGCCGCCACGCCAGGGTGATGAATTGCTGCTCGGTCGGCGCTGCCGTAACCACTGTGAGGGTGGTCCCCGAACAATCAGCGCCCCATCCCCCTCCCTGCATCACCCCCTGCTCCCTCCCCGCATTTTGGTAGGAAACACAGTCCTGGACACACTCACAGGGCAGTTTCCCCCTCGGTCCCAGGGGACGCTACTGAAGTTTTGCCTTTTCCCACGGCAAGCACCACGGCTGGGGGGCCAGCGAACAGCAGCACAGCCCCGGTGCTTTGGGGGAAGCCTCGCTGCCCCGGCTCAGCCCACCAGCCCCTCCTGCCACCCCAACACACCAGGTCACCGTGTCCCCTGCGGAAAAAGCAGTTCCTGTCCCCTGTCCCGTTCCATTGGGCTTTGCTCGGTACCGGGGGGGACACAGAGGCACATCTCTGCCAGGCTGGGACCAACCCCGCTGCAATGAGTCCCAGGTGCTGTGAAAAAGGGGGAGCTGCTCCCCCAGCCCCGCAAACCAGGGTCCGATGCTGCTGATCCTCTCCCTGCACGGCTGACGCAGCGAGGGCGCGCCTGGGTCACACCTCCAGCCCTTCTCCTCTGCAAGGACACTCGTTTCTCACCTGCACTGACTCCCAAAACAAGGAGAGATGCAGAGATGCTCACTTCATCTCTCAGCTCCCGCGTGGGGACCAGGGAAGCCGCAGACAGGTGTCCTTGATGCGCGCCCCAGGTTCGCCCCGTGACTGCATGTGGAAGACACCTGAGTTAGGGGACCCCAGCCCTCCCCTGGCTCCCCCCAGCCGATGGAAAACTCTCCCAGACGAAAGGAATCGCTGATGGAGGAGAGGGGAGGGCGGCATGGCTGCTGCACAGGGGCCCAGCTACACGCTCCCCACCTAGTCCCAGCCCCTCCCATCCGACCCTGTCAACTCCTGTTAAATTTAAAACCATCTTAATTAAAGCTCCACAGCCCAAGCTAGCAGGGGCCAGTGGGTCACAAAAAGGGAAAGGATAATTAAATCAACCATCCAAATTCACACACCCCCCGCCCCAAGCATGGGGGAGAGTCACAGTCGGGAGTGATGCAAAATGCCTCCAAAAAGACACGTCAAAACAGGGAGTTTAAAAGACCAAAACAACCCCCCGAGAAGCACAAAAGCAGGTTCTGGATGTTTATCTGGCCGAGAAGTTAGGAAACACCAAACACATCCAGGGAGCGCGAGCTGTCCCCACCATGGCGGAGCCAGCCCCTCGACACGCAGTTTTTGGCTTGCCGGGTCGACAGGCAGCTGCTCCGCCAGCACCAGGGTCTGCCCAGGCAGTGCCCCCCGCTACCCCCGCAGCACCCCGAAGCTGGGCGAGGGCAGGGGGAGCCCGACGGCGGGTGCCCCACCAGCACCGTCTTGCTTAGGGCTGGCGAGAAAAAGTTGCAAGCCTTATCTCCCCGCAAGAACACAACCAGCTGCCTGGAGCGAGCGGGACGTGCCTTTTTCTCCCCCAAGGGATGGGAGAAGGGAAGGTGGCCTTTGCCACGCCGTGTCACGTCCCCATCACCAACCTGCAGCAGACCTGGGTACTGACGGGGCCACATCTTCAGATGCCCCTGGGCTGACCCACCGCGATGCTCGCCCACGGCCCTGGGAGCTGGCAAAGCTTCACACACGCAAAGCTTCCTCCAAGGCAGCGGGTTTTTAACGTACAGCGCCGAGCGACACGGACGGCTCCGGAGGGAGCTGGCAGCCGCCTTTCCCGACCGACGTGCCACCGAGCAAAGGTTGCGGGAGCTCTCGGCACACTGCTCCCTGCCGTCACACGCAGAGCCGTGTGTCACGACCTACTGTGTCACCGAGCGTCATCGCAGACACACAAAGCACTGGCCATCTAACCCGGCCTTGCACAAACGCACCCCGCAAATCTGGGGGGGGGAATAAAGCTGCTGGAAGACGGCGCTCGGCACGGGGTCAGCCCTCATCTCCAGGAGGACAAAGCTGGATTCAAGCCTCCTCCATGACCAAGAGGCTTGAGAAGCTGCCTGGCTCAGCCCGGGCTCCCGTGGAGGGTGGCTGCTTTGCTGCGGGACAGCAGCCGGCCGGGGGGCGAGAGGGGGGGCCCGGCGCTCCCTGGCACAGCAGCCCTTTGGTGCGGCGACCGGGCGGCAAGACGGAAGGCGGCAAGGTTTGATGCAGCGGCTTCACGGAGGGGAGGGCGAAGCCAATGCCCTCCGCCGGCGGGAGCAGGGCACAGCGGGGGGCTTGGGGCACAGCCCCCTCCCTGCCAGCACCAGTGAGCTGAGCGTGCCCGTGCTCAGCAGGACGCACAGGGGCTTTGGGACAGGCGGAGAACACGGGTCCTGCAAACCCAGCCCGAGTCCGCTGCGTGCACACGCGGAGGAAAGGGGAGCCACGGAGGAGAGGGGAGCACCTCGCTTCCCAGCCAGCACGCATCCTCCGTCCCTTTCTGTACTGCCGGGGCATCCTGGCAACTGGAGATGGAAAAATAAGTTTTTTCACCACGAGGGTGGTCCAGCACAGGAACAGGGGCTGGAAAGGAGGTGGGACCTCCAGCAGGAGATGCTCAAAGCTGGCCGGGTGCTGTGCAGCCTGACCTCACTGGCACTGCTCTGGGTTGGAGCAGGGATGCCTACCGGTGCCTCTCAGCCTGGCTCAGCCTGCGCTTCCAGCATTCCCACCAGGACACCAGCCAAAGCCAGAAATTACCCAACCAGCTCCAGCAAACGCTTTCCAAAGGCACACAAAGCCTTTGGCCTTCGTTAACCTGAAGTCGGCTTCTCCTAGACAGGTGACGAGGGCACTGCTCTCCTCCTGCCAAGTCCAGGAGAAGGAAACAGAAAGGAAATGCTTCCAGGGCGGGAGTGCCCGTGGGGCCGGGAAGTGCTGATGTTGCACAAGGAAGCACCGATGTTGTGCTTCCTTGGCACTAGGAGACACAACTCCCAGCCCTTGGACTGCCTGGAACCATGGGGTGATACTTCTCCAAAACAGCACTCTAGCTCAGCACTGGGGGTTCAGCGTCCCCCAAAACATACATTTTTAGTACCAGTCCCTGGGCATGCTGGCATCCATGAGCTCCCACTGCCCACCACCTACTTCTCCAGTTTCCCACGGCCCCATCACACCAGTGCTGCTGCCATCCCCCTCCAGGCGAAGCACCGGAACAAGGAACCGGCTGGTGGAGGGAGTGACAGAGACGCGCTGACGCGAGCTGACCTCTCAAGGAGGAGCAGGGGATTTCTGTTCCCCATTTCTGCAGCACCTCTCCCAGCAGGGCCAGCCTCAGGCTCCAGGAAATAGAGTTTGCTTCTCCTTTCTGGAAGGGGACATCTGCCCCGGGTGCTCCCCGGGGATGACCGTGGTGCACCCGGCTCTTGGGGAAGGGGCAGGCGGCAGCGAGAGGCTGATGTGATTCACGGGTGGCTCAGATCCGGCTAAAACGGTGCTGCCACCTGCACGTGTCCCGGCTCGAGGGCTGCCGCACCCAACAGCACCCATCAGCGCCGCAGCAATTTCACCCCCGGGGCGAGGACGGCGGGGAAGGCAGGTGGCAAATCTCCAGGGCAGAGGGAGGAAGGGGGCAAGGAACACGCAGGAGGCAGAAAAGCTCCGGATCTGAGCAAGTTACAACCACCCCTGGCCACGCTGGCGTCACTGCTAAAACATTTCCACTTTCAGAGGAACCAGCCCATCCAGTCCAGCGAGGAGAGGAGCTCCCTGGGGCTCCAGCGTCCCTCCAGCACGGGGGCGAGCCCTGCCAGCCCTGCAAAGGGGTCCTGCGGGACCTCCACGAAACCTGCCAGCAACCCTCCTGACGCCCTCTGACATGGAACAGGAACTGAAACACTCGCTGGTAACAGAGGGAAAATGCAGGGAGGGTATTTGCACCCTCGACACAAACCCTGTGGTGGGACTGGGCATCACCCCGCTCCCAGCCAGGAGCCACCGGGACTTGGCAGGACACGTACCGGGGTTCACTGCAACGGGAGGGCATGAAGGAGAAGCCAAGCAGAGGCCAAGGGTCTTCCATCACTGATTTCCAACACCTCCCACTTTGCAGACCCCTGAACAAGTTTCAGATAAAAAAGCAATATCTCACGCAGCAAATTAATGCCGATTATTGGCTGATTTTCCCAGGTTACTTTGGGACTCTGGGGCATCTGCCCAACACAAGCCATGTGCTCCGGGGAACCGTGGGGCCACCCACACCAGCACACATGCTACGGGTTCAGTGGGTGGCTGAGGGTCCGGGCTGGGTGACAGGACCCTGAGGACAGGATCAGTCTCCAGCGACGCACCCTCGACTCCCACTTTCACCTCTGTGGGCATGGATGGGACTGGGAGCAGCTCCCGTGGCAGTGGGCACTGCCCGGGACCGTGGCTCTGGTCTCGGTACCATCAGACCGCACGCCGAGGAACGCCCAGGGAGCCTGGACCTTGCTGGGGGCAGAGCCCAGAGAGGTGCTGGTCCCCACGGCCGCTCCCATCCGCACCACCAAAACAAAGCAACTCGCTCAGGCGGCATTAGAAGAAGCAGCTAGGGAGGGTCTCGAGGGGCAAACAGAGATCAGCCAGCCCTGGACAGTGTTGCTATGCCCAAAAAGCTGCGTCAGATTCCCCAGCCGCTCCTGGGGCAAGCGGGATGCTCAGTAGCTCTGACAGCCGCCGGGAGAGGAGCTGGCCGGGAGAGGAGCTGGCCCCAGACAGTGCTTGCTATAAACAGCCCAAGCAGATGAAAAACAAAGAAAAACGCTGAGCTGGTGTCTTTTATCCCCGCCGCTCCTGGAGGGGAGAGCCGGGCTCCGCACACCTCCCGGCCCCCCATCGCTCGCTGCAGCGGTGCTGGGGAGCGGGGCCGGGCTCTGGGCGAGGTGGATGGGACCTGCCCTGAGCCGCCGACACGCAACGTGGGACGAGCTGCACATGGACCTTGCACCCTGCCGAGGTATCTCTCCCTTGTGTGGCTCTTCCTACCCAAAATAGCCATCCCGAGCTGGAGCTGCCCTCGGGCAGAGCCTGCGGGGACAGGGTGAAGGGACCAAGGGATGAAGTGCATCTCCTCTGCTCACTGGTGGCTCTTGGTGGCTTCAGCAGCAGAACTACAGACCACGGCACGAGAGCTATCCCCATCCCCAAAGCAGCAAGAAGGGCTCAGATTAGTGTACGCACACACACGTGCACGCACATCCACACACGGCCGTGCACACGTGCAGGCAGCCGGGGGGAGCAGGCAGCTCCCTGCACCTGCCCCCACATGCACCTCTCCTCGCCCGGTCCCAGCTGCGCACACTGGTCCCAGCACCCTGAGCCTTCCTCCCGACAAGCTTCCACACTCAACTGTCCGTGATACTGGAGCATGAAACTCATCCCGGTCACGGTGACTTTGGCATTCGCACACGCACCCTTCCTTCTCCCGGGTCCCCCGACACCCTCCCTGCCCGGCACAGCAGGGTGCTCACCGACAGCTCCCCCCACCCCGCCGAAGCTTCCCGATCCCTTTCCCAGCACAGCGGGGCCCCGCCACGCTCACCCAGTGGGGCAGGGGAAGGAAAGGGCCTGGCCGAGCTCCCACAGCCTTTTCATGCTGGTTTTTGTTGGGTTTTTTTTTGCAGAACTAACCAAGAGCACATTTCCGCCCCAGGAGCATCCAGAGCCTTGGATGGCACCACCTGACCCCGCTGTCACCGGCACCGGCTGCAGTGTGGTGGCACCGTGAAACCACCAAGCCACAAGGGCTGGTTTCAGCTGGGAAAGCTGGTGCCCAGCTGGGCCATGGTCCGGGAAGGAAACTCTCGAAAACACCATCGGAGGGGCTGGAGCTGAGCGGGCAAAGGAGTGGTGGTGCTTCACGGAGATCAGGTTATCTTGTAGGGCAGGGCAGCTGGGGAGCGAAGGGGGGGCAGGAGAGGGGGAAACTGAGGCACACACTCGGTAGAAAGCCTCACCAACCTCCGATGGTGGTGCGGACATCCTCCCTGTCCAGGCAGCTTCCCAAGCGCTGCCAGGGGAAACCGAGGCACGCGATGCTCCTTACCAGGTGGAGAAGTGAAACCCAGACAGCCTGCACCTCCATTCCCCAATTCCTGCTAAAGGTGCTCCGAGGTGAGACATTTTTAGGAGCGATTTAGTGCCAACCCCACCCTGTCACGCTGCCCCCAAAGTGGGGCACGGTGTGGGACGGGGGATGCTGTGTGGGAAGGGAGCACGTGGCTCGGGGCAGGCTGGATTTGTTAAGTTCCATTTCTTGTATTTTTGCCTTCAGTGCCCGGACAGTTCTGTTCCCCAAATTCCTCCAGCTGAGCCCGCTGACCCCACACACCAGCCTACGCGTATTTCGGATGCTGCATCTCCACCGAGACCACCTGGAGCCAAGGGGCTCAGGCAGATTTCTTTAAGGTCTGAATTAAAATCCACCACCATCCCCCCCAGCAGCCGATGGCAGCCCTGGCAGCCCCCCGCCCTCCCAAGCACTCCCCGCTCCGCAGCGAGGGCAGCCAGGAGATACGTAGCCTGAAGGGAAGTCAGTGCAAGACGCAGATTCACAGGTCCTGGTTCCTGGCCCACGTTCAAACCACATTTGTTCCCGAAATCTGTTTCAGGGCTTTATTTTCAAAGCATGCATGTGCGGAGGCATGTGCAAAGCAGCACCGGTTCCTGCTGCAGCCAGCGCTGAGGTCGCCCGTGCCGACACGGGGCCAAGTCAAGGACCTGGGTGCACCCGAGCACCGACTGCAGCTCACACCAATGTAGCCACCCTCAGCCAATTAATGATATTATTTTTTTTTCCTCCCTCCTAAGTGGATGATACCGGACTATCTCACAGCCCCCTGCCTACTTAAAAGATAAAGGACCAAAAAGCATTATGATTTTTCTGAGGCCCGCTTTAAAATCGCCCCGCGACACACTTCACGTTTTTTGCTGATGGGTGGAAACTTCAGCAAAACGCAAGCCCCGGGGGAGTTAGTCTGCACCACCCGCAGCTACCAGCGGTCGAAAAGGGAAGGAGGTTGGACTGGAAACAGCAACAATCTGCCCTCCCATCCCAGGAACGGCCACGCAAGGATGGTTATTTCCATCCAGAGGTCCGAGCTGCTCTCCAGGCAGTGGATTAAAGGCAACTCTCCCGCACGGAGCAGTGTGGGACACGCTGCCGTCTGCCGAGGCCGTTTCCCGCAGCCGATGGATGCGTCTCCGGGAGGGCTCCGGGGTGAGATGCAGAGCGCTGCGGAAGTGAGCTCAGATGGGAAATTGTTCCAAGAGATAAAGGAACAAGTTGGAAACCGAGCTGCAAAATAGACAGTACAGGAAACAATAGTGCTTCAGATAGGCTTTCAAATTTCCCCCAGTGATGCCAGGAGCGCGGCGCTTTGTCCCAGCGATGCTCCGGGGTTTTCCCCCCCTTAGACACGCTGGGAGAAGGCGCAGACTGTTTGCTCGCTCCTACCTTTTCTCTTTCAAAATGCTTGCTGGTCATTAAAACAAGACGCTATGGGCCAAGTCCTTCGGGTCTCATTAGATAAGAGTTTTAGCTCTGTGATGATCCTCGCACCAGCAGCGGGGAGAGGCGGACGGGATTTTGGAGCCACGAGAGCCCCACAGTCTGTCCCCTCCTCGCCTTGGTGAGCCCAGCAAAACGCCGCTGCTTCCCGGGAGCTGCACGCTCCGCTAAAGGCCATCCCTGCCTCGGGACCGCTGATGTCCCCTTCGTGCCGCCAAAGCAGCAAAGGAGCCTCCTGCCTCCGCAGCAAAGCCTGGGTGTAGGTCGGTCACCACCAACCGCAGCTCTCTTCCTCTCGTCTCATCCCTAAGCGCCCCGGCCAGGGGCTTGGACGGCCCCTTCTGCCTCCCCGCGGTACCTCCGTGATTTTTCATCACTCTGGCACAAAGTCGTTAAAGGGCAGAGCTATCGTTAGGGCATCTCCATCACACAGGGAGCACTGCAAGGCCACTAACGATCGAGACGGGGAACATTGGACTTCCCTTAGCTGCTGCTGCACCAGCCCATAAATAACCCCATCTCCAAAAAATCATCAGGCTGCGTTTTGGCAGAGCCACCAAGGCGAGGTGTTCGGAGGAGCCTCTGCCCTGCTGCCCTGGGGTCAAAGCTTGGAATCAGGAATTGACCCTCGATCCTTCAAGCAAAGGTGCCCTTCTCTGACAAGGAGCATTAAATGGCTAATGATTACAGAGACGCGGCTCCCCGGGGAGCCAGCGCACAAGCCTCATCTCAGAGACACTGAACGGCAGAGGTTTCGCTATGGGCCGGATCCTGAGCCAGCACAAAGTGGTGCAGAACAGCTGGCTTAGCCCAGGGCAGCCCAGGATCAGGCTCTCTCAACAACAAAAAGGATACTGCTTTAAAGTGCCAGGTTGCTGACGTCCCCCTGCATGTCCCCATCCTCACGCCTCCCCCTGCCAGCCCCTCGCCCTTCCCTGACCAACACGTGCTGCACGGGGGGGCTCTGAGCCTGGCAGGGACCATGGGCTTCCCACCACTAACGGCTGGACCTCGGGCGAGGTGGTCACGGCTCGGTTCTCCCACCCGCACACCAGTCACTGCTGGCAGCGGGTACCTGCTCGGCTGAGAGAAGAGCGACAAAGCCCTCCAGCTCCCTCCTGCCGTACACCTCCTCCTCCGGGGAGCACCACCCGGGAAGGAAGAAGAAGAAAAACCAAGTCTTTTGTTGCCACCTTCCCGCAGCACAGTTTGCGTACGGCACTGCCGGGTACGTGCCGTCCTGTCCCCGCCGCACAAGCAGCACCAGCCCCAGGCAGGAGCTCGCCCCAGGAACCTCCCGGGGCTCTGCACCCTCCACTGTCCCCAGCTCCTAATGCCACTGGGCAGTGGGACCTGTCCTGGGACCCCCTCCCCAGCTGCACTGAGCAACCACATCATGACCCTGGGGAACCAGGAGGACAGCAAGCCAGCAGCACGACCCACTCCCTGCCACCTACAACCTTTACTGATCCACTGCTGCTCAACGACATCGGGACCAGGACCAGGACTGCAGTCACCTCCCAGCACCGGGCGCGGGGGGCTGAGCCCTGGCACACCGCAACAGCGGTGGTCGGGGTGGGGAAGGGCTGGGGGAGGAGTGCGCTGTGCAGGGCCAGCAAACCGTGGGGAGATGCAGCAAATCCCCACTCATTTCCAGCAGGTCTTGCAGGAGGCTGCACAGCTCAGCACCAGACAGGGTCAGTGCTGCGAGACGCCGTCCCCCCTCCAGCCCCCGTCCCCAGTGCACACAGCCCTGCGCAGTGGGCCCCATCCCGGCAGGCAGCTCCCCGTGCCCGTCCCAAACAGCCCCGGGACGCGGCACAGCCCCCAGGCAGTGAGCGGGGATAAGAGCCCACCCCGACCCCAGTGTGGCTCTGAGCAAAACCCACAATGCTTTTCCATGGCACCGGGGGCTGTGACACGGACGGTGGGGACACGCCAATGCCACCGCTCGCAGCCACACATGGGGGTTGGATAGCCCAGGCTGTGATGGGGGAACTTTCCACTGGATAAAGCCTTTAATCAGACAACTCGGGGCTCCGCAGTCCCCCAGCAGGCTGGAGCCAGCCAGCCCCGGCGAGGGGCACAGCGAGGAGCCTGGCCGAACACAGCTCTCCAGGCCCACCAGGGCTGGACACAAGCACCAGAATTACCGGTGAGCAAACACGACAAGGGAAGCGGATCAGGAGACATCAAAGCAGGGGGGCAATGAATATTTCATGTCTTGGCCTACATACAGCCCGGCTCTCCCCGCCCTGCGCTCCCGGGGGTCCCCCGCAGCCCCTGATCACAACAAAGGGGAGTTGCAGGCAGGCGGTGCCGCCCCGCTGGACCCTACGGCCGCCCCGCTGGACCCTCAGCATCCCTAACTGGGCCCATAGCTGCCCCGCTAGATCAGATGCGACCCCAGCCAGACCCACTGCTGACCCACCAGACTATGTGCATCTGCCGCTAGACCCATAGCCATCCCACTGAAACCCATAGCCAGACCACGAGCATCCCCGTCTGGATCTACAGCCGGCTCACTGGACTGCGGGCATCCCCCACTGCCGGACCCACAGCTGCCTCACCGGAGCCTGGGCATCCTCGGCTGGACCCATAGCCTCCTTGCCAAATTGCCAGCATCCCCGATCGGACCCACAACCAGCTCGCCCCACTATGGGCATCCTCCCGCCGCCCCGCTGGACCCCACGCACGGCCGGACCGCGGGCATCCCCCACCTGCCCCNGCTCCAACGTATTTTAACAGAAGTATACTACTTTTCAGTTGTCAGAGGACAGAAAACTTAAGATAACCAAGGTTGTTAGGGTTTTTTTTTTTTTTTTTTTTTTTAGGGGAGAAGGCGCCGGGCAGCCGGGCTCCGCGGGGCGCGCAGCGGGAGAGGGGCCACCCCCGCCCCGGGCTCAGCCGGCGCGCCCTGGCCCGCGGCGGAGGGAACCGCCTGGTCGCGCCGGGGACACGCGTGGGAGCGGCGGCCCTGGTTCCCCTGGGTGCGTCTCCCGCGGGTGAGGGGCTGGGGGGGAGCTCTGGGCTCCCCGCGGCGCCGGGGTTCTCCCACCCGAGCCCAGCGCTCGTCGCCCCGGCGGGCTGCATTGTTGTGTTTACCTGGAAGCCAGAGCTGGTAACAGAAGAGAGAAGTGATTTTCGGAGGGATAAAACCCGTCTGGTTTTGGGGTTTGCTTTATTAAACCGTTCTAACGCACGCGAATAGCAGGGTGAAATGGTATTTTGTCAGATTCTGGACTTGAATCTGTGCATTTCCGTTCCCAAGAGGGATGCCTCGCCATCCCATGGGGGCTACAATCCATGTTCCCCCATCTCCGAAGTCAGAAGGAGGCAAAACTTGTGAAGTGTAGAGGAAAAGCAGGGAAAGATAAACCAGGTGCTGGGCCCCCCTGGGGAACCCCGGGTAGCTGTGGCATCTGCCCTGTCTTTGCTGTGTCCCTCACTCACCTGTGCTGGACAAACACCTGGGGGGTTAATAGACACCCAGGTTGCTCCTGCAGCTGGTGCTGGTCTCCAAAATGAAGCAGAACAGAGCTGTGGGTGTTCCTGGGGTGCCCGGTCCCCGGCTGGCAACGTCACCCCATGCAGGGCCAGGCAAGGTGCGAGTCCCCCAAGTCCTGCTCGGGCGGATGGGAATGGATCCAACCCTGCGGCTGTCCTTCCCCTTGCTGCCCAGCACCTTCCCTTTCCAGCACAGGGCGGTGGTGGAAAATGCCCAGCTTTCCCCCGGCGCAGAGCACACTAGGGTGCACAGCTCAGGGCTCGGCCGGGTTCCCCGACACCTGTCCCGAGCCCGTTGGGGCTGCCCGACCAGCTCAGCAGTGCTGGCAGCCCTCCCACCTCCCCCATTAGCCATCCACTAAGGTGTTTCCCTGTCACTTCATCCTCCGGGAAGAAATGGGGTGAAGCAGTCTGCTCCTTAAATCCCCATTTAGCTGTTTTCCAAGGTGCTCTTGGCTGCTGGCTGGCTCTGGTGACCCATGGGCTGTATTTCCACATCCAGCACCGCCTCCGTCATCCCCTGCCCACCCCTCCGACCAACCCTTACAGCCCCTCAGCGGGGATTTCTGAAAATCCCATTTCCCTGAGCAAGACCTGACACTTCAGAAACAATTTGGGAAGTTAAGTTTCAGAGAACTATGTGGCAGAATTTTTCTTTCAGTTTCCCACACCCCCCCCGACTTGTTCTTTTGAGTTATTAAAAAAGTATTTCCCATGACACTGGCGAAGGCCAGCGAATCTATGAGTCACCAGGAACAAGGAGTCACGCACACACGGATCCATCACTCCTGGCCAGCACATCGTAAGGGGCCCTTCCCTGGGAGGAGCCGCCTGCTGATAAGGTCCCTACAGCCCTGCTGAGCTGGGCAGACACTTTTCCTCCTGCCTCTCGGTTCCCTCCCACGGCTGGGAGAGGGCGGCCGGGCTCCCCGCACACCCGTGGGGCGGCTGGTGCTGGAGAGCAGCTGGGGTAGGGGTAGCAGCCCTGCTTGCTCCTTGCCGGAGCATCAAACTGCAGCCCGGTTTGTACTGAGGCTTTTTTTTTGGGGGGGCATTAATTCATCGGCATCCCCTCTGCTATTTGGCTGGTGTAGGGGTGTGTAGGGAGGGATTCTTCGATTCCTAGGGTTTCCTCCTAACATCCAAGGTGGGATTAAGGAATTAACCACACGGCATGGGGCAGCCCCGGGGTACCGCTCTGCTCGTTCGTACTTCGGTCATACTGGAGGGCAAAGAGGGGAGCACGTCAGTGCCCAGGGCCCCCCACAGCTTCCACCCACTGCGCCTGCACAGGGACACGGGGACACCCCTCTCCCTCCTGATCCCAGGAGCACCCGCCGTCCCAGGGCAGGCAAGAGGAGCTGCTGCCGGAGGGGAGAGCGCCCGGGGGGAGCGGGGACTCGGCCCCAGCCCAGGGTGAGCTGGTTAGGGTGACTCAGCCTCTACTGGACCCAAATCTAAGATACAATTATGACTTATAAATATTTTAATTTTGTTTTCCTATTTTGCAATCAACTCCTTTTCTACAGGCTGTCCTACAATCGTAGTTTCCATCTCCAGCGATGCTGGCCTGTTGCTAGAAGGCAAACAGCAAAGGCACTGTGCCGTTTCACATGCTGGACCAAGTCCACGACACAACCTCTTCTTCTTCGAAGATGCCAACATACAAATTTAAAATGGCAAACAGATGCTCTCTAGAACCAGCCTCTTATCTTTTGGACTTGGATTCAGGAATGTGCCCTCACAGGACTCTGACATTAAACATGCAGCACCGGTGATAATGCGATTTAAGACCGTTTAAGCAACCCAGCACACCTCAGTGCGTCCCTGGCTCACCCGCAAGTCCTGAGCCTGACGGACACCTCCAGCCGCCTGTTTTCCTTTCCCTCCTGCCCCACTCCGAGTATTTATCTTTAACCAATAATCCATAATTTATTTTTTTTTTACCCAGCTAGGGATTTCAGTCACTTCCCTGAAACTTATTTTCTTGAAATGATTCTTTCTCTTCACTTTTAAATAGCACTGATAACTCCACTCTGGGGAGGGGAAGAGGGTTACAGAAACTGAAAACCAGGTACTTTCAAATTAAAAAAAAGTAGCATTGAATATTTCTGGTGGCTCAGTTATTACAGCACGTTTTGAAATGAAGACATGCTCAGGTATTTCTGGGTATTTCTGGGCTTTCTTGTGGACCTTTACACAAGTTTTATCAGGAAAAATGAGAATGAGAGTTACTACAGGCATGAGTAAGTACGTGGCTCCTTCCCCCTCTGGGTATGCAGATCAAACTGCTCCACAGGGCTCCCGAGATCTTCCTGCGAAGTAAGAGGGTGCTTTTTGGGTCCAGTAATTGATCTGAGTCCTGACCTCTCCAGCGTAGCTGTGGATTTACAACAAAACATCTATTCATCTCCAGCCAGATTTATTTTTAAGCATCCTCTTGGCAAGCATGAATAAGTTTTGTCTAATGGATTCTGTTCCTGAGGCTAGCTGCATTTTCTTCACTGCAAATTCCAAATATATTTGCAGGAATTATTACTATTAATAATGTAATGGTTATGTTTGAGCTGCTGGACAGACTCAGAAGCAGCCACGGCTCGTGCCCTGAGATTTTACAATCATTGAGCTTTACAGCCTTGCAAATAGTGAGTGTGCGACGGCAAACGATCGTCACCACCAGCCCCGTTAGGGAAGCTGCAGTTACAGGCTAACTTACTAAGGGGGACTGACCAGAATAACTCCTGCGGTACGAGCCATGTGGCAATATTTCACGCTAGAAACACTAATTCTGGTCGTTCTCTCCTGTACTGAGCATCAGGGCTGCAGGAGCAGAGCGGCAAACGCCAGCGTCCGCAGGCTGTGGGATAAAGAGGAGCGGCTGAGAAGAAGTCACCAGGAGGAGTCAGGACAGCTCAAGACCCGTGGTGTCCCTCAGTGCGGTGACAATCTGCCCTGCAAAAGGGGCCCTTAACCCAGGCACCCAGACAGCCCCAGCCAGGAAGTGTCACTGCAAAATTCCCTGGGGGAAAGGACAGAAGGAAACCACCGACTTGGTGATGTGCAAATGTTTGATAAGGAGCCACTGAGTTCAACAGCTGTGGGGGGAAATTATCTGTGTGTTCAATAGAGGCACGACATTTCCCGTCAGGTTTCTGACTGATAAAATATGACGTTTTGATACAATCTGAATTAGGTATCTTGGAATAGCTCATTTGGGCAAAAATCCGACACTTTCTGCTTCTTGCCTCAGCTCAGCAGAAAAGCCGCACGCAAAATGTTAGCATTTCCCAGCGGTGGAAATTCTGCTTTTTGGCCAGTCTTAGCATCAATAGAAAAGAGCGGTTCAGTAAAGCCCAGGGAAACTCATCCAGATGAGATTTATAGTCCTCGTTCCAGCTTGCTTTGCTAACAGAGCAGCAGAGGGATGGCTGGCTAGCGCAGAGCTCTGGTAGCCACATCCCGGTGACCCCCTTCCGGTGGCAGAGTGGTCCCAGGCAGCCCCCCCTGCCAGTACCCGGCCGTGGCCTGCGCCAAGCAGAGCCGGAGCAGACACAAGGGTGTTTCCCCTTAATCATCCAGCCTTGGTCCTTCGAGCAAAGGATGGGCTAAGGAGGCCAAAGTCTGACTCTGAAAAATTTAAACCATATGATGTTTGGATCCATGCTCAGTTTAAAGTGAGCTAAACAAGGGGGGAGGTAGGGAGCAGAAATGGTTGCGGCTTCTCCCTTTCTCTCCAAAACTGCTCCCCCTGCGATTCCCTTCACCACAGAGGCCTGACCCTTGGGGACATCTCCCAGAGGAGCTGCCGCAGCATCAGAAGTAGCCGCTCCACAGGAACCACAGCCTCAAGGACCCTCTCCTGTGCATACCCCAGCAGCCACGGTCCAGCCGTTTGACCACAGCACGGGCCCACCCAGCACATGCCGATGAGCAGGAGCTGCCCTCGGGGAGCAGGAGGGACGTGACCCCACTTGCCCCACGTCGGCCCCACCGCTCCTGCCCAGAGCTGCTGGAGCAGAGGCACAAATAACAGCAGGAAACGCCTGGAGTCGGTTCCCTGACGGAGAACTCACAAGTGCCTGCTGCACTCTGGACTTTGGCTTTTGGCGAGGTGAGTTTGCAAGCTTGCAATGGCTTTTGCAGAAGCAGCAGCCAAAGGGAAGGCAGCAGGAACTGCCTGTGAGAGGTCTCAGCCCAGTGCTGATGCCTTCCGAGGCCCCAGTCCATGAACTGGGTCGGGCTGAACTTGAAGCTTACAGGGTTGGCACCGCAGAGGCTCAGACAGACTTCTGGCAAGAAACAAGGGGACGGTCCAGAGCACCGGTTTCACAAATAAGGAATGCTGCATTTAGCGTGCAAATAGGACTGCATGGCACTTGGGACACAGCTCCTTGCTCAGAACTGAAGACAGGAAGAAGTGAAAACCCTTCAACCTCCTCCACCCAGAGCACCCCCGCTTTGGGAGCTGAGGTCTTCAAACGCAACAAGAGACATCAACCAAGCAACAAATGTTTTTAAAAAAGCAAAGATGTGATCCAAAGCAGGTTTACCTTGTACCCACCAGCCAAAAAGGTTGGACTCGAGCCAGGGAGGAACCTGTCAGCCTCTTTGCTCCAACCACCCACTCTGCGTTGCTGCGGTCCTCGGCGGGACTGCGGTTTCCTGGTGTGTGGCTGTTCACGCCTCCAGCAAGCAGGGTACAAGGAGCATCACAGCCACACCGGGGCCTCCAGGCATTAAATGAAACCAGGGAAGCTGGGAGGAGGGAAGAGAGCACTAGGAGAGCCTGGGGATTGCCCAAGAGAAATCTGCGTGTGCTGGCGGGGAGCAGGATCTGAATGGGTGGTGTGAAGCATGCACAGCACCATAGTGTTCACTTATCACAAGAGCTCGGAAGCATGATATTTGATCCTTTTAACTCCTCGTGGCTCAGGGGCTGGCTGAAGTGCGCAGCACAGCTTTCTTGCTAAAGGAGCTGATTACAAGGGGACCTGGATGCTGCTTCATGTGTTCTCTCTTTGTCCTTGGAACAGCAGGTGGTACCCACAGTCTGTCACTGGCAGGTAAAATTTGGCTGCAAGGACAGAAGAATTGCAATGGATGTGAATCTACAAGGTGGAAGCAACAAAAGGGGGCATGGGGGTGAATTACAGTGACAGAAAAGCCACAAATTGGGAAGAATGAACATGAAATGAGCAAATCAACCAAATTTCAAGGGAGAGGCAGGAAGCCGAGTTCATCTCCCTGCAATTGCCAGCCCCAAGCAAGAAACATTTGGACTAGCTACTGCACACTGGCCTGGGTACCAAAAGCCAGAAAACACCCCCACAAACAACTGCTCAAAAGCCGCAAACTACCAGAGGAGAAGAGTAGGACCTTGGATCTGCAGTAACTGCCAATTTAAGAAATGCAAACACTGATTACAGACCGTGTCTCTTGCCAGAGAGAAAGGGAATGCTCCTTAACCAAATCATCCCTTCTAGTTGGATGAGGAAGAGGAGGATGGTCAGATCCCTTCCCAGTGCCAAAGCTGGTGATCAGCCTAATCACCAAACAAGCAGCCATGCTCTGTGCTCCAGCACTCTCCATTCATCATCCCATTTTCTCGCTGCAGTCAGTCTCTGATGCCTCATGAGATTAATAAACAAACAACTAAATCAATACAGTCATCTCAATCCCTGCAGGCCACAGGCTGTGAACAACATAACTTCTGCCCGAGAGAAGTATCAGTGTGTAAGAGAGGTTCTCAAGAGAGAAGTCCAGCACCCCAGCTCTCAGCTGTCCAAAAATTAACACACACACAGGGGGGAACAGTTCAGCAGTGCCCTGGGAAACAGAGATACTGAGCAGATCCTCCCCTCCTACAGCTTCCCGATTTTCTCCTTGAGCATCATCACAGCCAGCCTTGGCCCCTCCTGAAACCCAGGCACTGAAGGAATATTTTCACATTCTTCATGACAGGCTGGGAAATAATCTTATTGACTTGATGAGGGGGCTCCTCTGTAAACATCATTCCTCCTCAAAGATGGCCTGGAGCTCTTCAGTTCCTGTCAATAGGGAACCTCACCAGAATCTCTCTGAAGCAGAGAAAAGCGTGTGTATGAGAATGAAAGTAAATTAGGTCTGAACAAGATTAACAGGGATTTAATTGAACTATGTGAACTGGAACTCCAGTCACGAGCTACTTATTAGCCTGTCTCAAGGGATTGTGCTGCTTGCACTGGAGGAGCACAAGGATGCATTGTGAGCTGGGGACAGCTCAAGGGGGTGGCGATGGCCGCAGCGCTCGAGATGGAGATGAGCGTGGCCAGAGAGGCAGAGCTGCTTGGACGCCATCAGAAACAAAGCAAGGAATTCTCAACTCCCAGCCACGTTTCTTCAGAGCTGAGGCTTGGCCTGTTGAGGGAAAGGAACTTCGTAACACACATTAGCAGTGGAAACCCAGCTCTTGGCCCAGCACCTGGGCTTTGGGCTGCAGAGCAGGGTGCCATCACCAAGGTGCTGCCTACTGGCTGGTATCTGGAGGCGGACCTTTGAAAACCTCCCCTTCAATAGAAGTGACTTAATGAGGTCTTCAGCTCCCTTTGGGATGTTAATTACAAAACAGCCTGGAGAAAAGTGCTTGGGAATTAAAGGAGTCACCACACTAGTCCATCTTTCATTTGTTTTCTGGTGAGGGAACCAAGAGACACTTGCTAGAGCCTGGCTACCATGCCAGTCTTATGGCAGCCAAGAAGAGCCACCAGACAGCTCCACGTTCCAGCCATGTAAACCTGCGCTACAATCACACACTGAGGGGCTACTCAAAATCCCGGTTATCAGGCTACTGAATCCCCATCTAATCCCCTGATTGGATTATTAACAAATGATGCCTTTATTATTGCTACCTTCATGGAGGGTTCTTGGAGCCAACATCTCTCATGAGCGGCAAATTAATTTAGTCATCGCGTCTTTTCCTCCTGCCTTCTAGGAAAGTAAAGCTGTACTGGGAGATAGTTCACTACTTCCAAATCAAACACAGATACACGCATGCCTGACAGTATTAACTCACCAATTTCTCACAGATTAAAGGATCTGAAGGGCTTTCCCTTAATGGATCATTTTTATGAATAGGTTATTTATGTCTCTGCGTTTCTATAGTCTGAGAGTTCTGGCAGCTTTCAATGACTGCACGGAAAGAGGCAGCACAACTTTAAAGAGATTTCTTTTTGAACAATGAAATTCTGATTGTATTTATTACACATTTCAGGAGAATCTAAAGGACATGGGATATTAGTAATCTCTAAAAATATACTATAAGTTCAGCTAATGAGAGCATTCAAATAGATATAAAGCTGTTAGGAACAGACTGGGAAATTTATCTTGCTACCTCTTCACCCCAACAAAAACGCACCCCAATATCCATGATTTCTACTCAGCAATGAGTAAACCAACCTGCAAATAGCTAGATGTAGATGCTGATGTAGTAGCCTGCTATTTCAGATAACAACCACACAGTGCTCATCACTAACTGGTTCTTAGCTGTGGAAGCACTTCTGTATTTCAGGTAATGCACGTGCTACTCTTTCAATAGTTGCAATTCCGTTAAACCATTAAGCCCCCCCTTTAGGTAACCTGCAGAAAGCCAGAGTTGATAGATAAAACCACCACCATCCTCATTTATTAAAATGGAAGAAGTGATCTGCAGTACCTATCCAGGGCAGCAGCAATGCTGTTCTTTCCCCTGCAGATCACAGAGAGCAACACAGGTTCTAATGGAAACTCATAGCACAATACTGTTCTTTATTTGCGTGGGAAATTTTTGTAATGTTTCTTTGTACTGAGAACTCAAAGCAACTTTAGAGTGCTTGTGTCTCCCATGCTTTGTTCTGTCCTCCTAGTATTGCCTTTATGTAGCTAAAAAAAAAAAAAAAAAGAAGAAGAAGAAAAAAGAAAATGCTGAATTTAAAGCAGAACTCTAAGCTGGATTTTAGTGCGACTTGGTGTCAGCATTCTGGTGAAGAGAAGCAGAGAGCCTGGAGCAGGGAAGCAGCAAGAGGTTACAATCAAACTGGTACTGGGATCCATCCATCTCACCCACTGAAAGCCAGACCAAGCAGAGAATGTGGCCGTTCTCAACACTGATGGTTCCTGTAAACGTGCTGTTCAACTCCTGTTAGAGAACACGCAGCACAACACTGCTGCCGTGTCCGGGCTCACGAGGCATTCGTGAAGTGAGGATGGGAGTCTATGTATGCAAAAAGGATCGCAGACTTGCAGCCCTGCCAGAGAACCCTTTCCTTCAAAGCCACTCTGAACCCTGGGTGTGCCTAAAAGAGCAGGTTCTCCTCCCATTGACTCATTCATGATCAAACAGACCAAGATGTGAGCTGGCATCAGGAAGCTTGTGCTGCCCTACAGAGAGACTGTGGCTACGTCACCACCTATCTCTTTCCAGTCCTGTCTAGCCATATTTAAATCTAATACTACATTGTCCCTGGGCCTGGAGAGCCAGTGCCTGAAGGAACATAGTCTATATGTCTCTTGCCATATAGTCAGGCTACGCAGACAGCTTGCCACCCCTTGGATCTTAAAACACCACATCTCCTCAGGCTGAGATCATATTTAACTTCAGTAAGAATTCAGCAAGGGGAGATGCAGCAGAGTATTGCAGGTAAGGCTGGGAGGGAGTTTGCAAATGCAACAAACCCCAGCTGTGTTGACACGGAGCACGTGGTGAGGACTCAGCTAGCAAACAGGAGGCTTTATCAACAGCACAGACAGGCAAAGCTGTTCCATACCTGACCAATGCAGCACTCCGAAACTCACACCTCAGCGCAGCTTTTCTCCAACATGCAGTACCTAGTTTTCCCAAGCTTCCAAGAACACCCCATTAGCACAAGCATTACATTCTGCATCTTCCAGAATCAAACTCGTCCCCAATCCTTGCAGTCCCCACTGCAGCCTCAATTCCCTGAAATGTACCTGCTGTCAAGGGTGGGAAGAGAAAGGAAAAGCACATGGGTGGGGAATAAGAAAGAGGTAGCGACGCTGGGGAAATGAAAGCTTTCATCTACAGCAGTCTGGAATCTGATGAGTTATTACCTAAAGAATTAAAGAATATGACAAAGACATTATTATTAAGCCATAAAATGCAGCTATGTATTTCAGACTAGATGACAACAGAGATGAATACAAAGCTGTGTAGTGTGGTATCCTTGATCCATTTGATCCCTCTGCCTTCAAAAAATACAACACAAACCGGTATCCAAAGTAGCAAACCATGCTCCAACTTCCACAGGGACTTTACTACAAATCCCAGCCAGAGTGGAGGAGCCAGGACAGCAGCCCTCTATACCCATCAGAAATGACAGAAGTCACTTTAATGGTGACTGACACATGAATCATGTCAAATGAAGTCCTGGATATATGAAGTCCTCTTTGCTTGTATGGAATCTATGGCAGAACCCTGCCCCTTCACTCTTCTAAGTTCTTTCTCCCTTGTCCCTGAAAGGTAAAGCATGGCAATGCCAGAAAACGATTTAATAGATTTAGTTGCCTTTGATGTCATCTCTGAAGAGGCTTGATTGTAGATGATTATTTTGTCTTTTGAGGCTCATCAGGCATGGCTTTATCGTTTCTTTTTGGTTTCCTTCTTGGGTTTCTTGCTTATCTGTGGAGCGGTTGCCTTTGGCTTCTTCACTGTCTCTGAATTCTTAGGCTCAAAACTGTCCGAGTCCTACAAGAATCAATTAAGAAACAGTCAGTAACTTTTTTTTACAATTTGCTTACAGCTCCATTGGGAATTTGAGTATAAGCCAAAGGAAGCAAGTGCTGGGTATCTCTGTTGGAACACATCTATATCAAACTGCGTCCACGTTTAATGAGACTTGAGCAGCACCATTTCTGCTTCTTCCGCCTGTGCTTTTTGATGAGTGTGAGTTTATGCACAGAAACAGCTTGTTACCAGAGAAGCCGTTAAAGGCTTAAGTGTCTAAAACAGGCTTTGGAGAAGAAAAACAAAACCAACTTTAAAGACAAGAAGAAAAGCAACACTAAATGAAAACTATTCATATTAGGAAAAGAAGATACCATATAATCACCAGTGTGCGTGGAAACATTCAGCAGGTATTTCTGCCAAATGTTAATCATTATCATGTGCAAGACAAAAAATATTCCCCAAAACAGCAGTAAGGATGTAAAGTTTAGAGCCTCTAAACCAAGTCCCAAAATCCAGGGAAGGAATTGCAAGCAAAGCTTTCTTCACCTGGACTAACAAGGAATGCTTAGGTATCTTGCTTGTTTCCTTCAGGGGAGATGACAGATAACATTTCAGCCATGGGAAATAAAGTCTAGTTATCTTGTAAAAACACAAGGGAACAGCGCCAGTCTCATCTGAGAAAGCACACACATGCAGATTGCCTCCTTTCATTAAATGCATTTGAGTATAAATATTGCTTTAGCATCTTGGTTTCTATCAGTGAGAGCGTGCCAACTGGAAAAGGACACACAAAAAATGGCTGAGCAAGACGTGCTAGTTTCAAGCTTCCAAGACAGCGCTCCAGATAATGGAGGGGGAGGCGAGCATCTGACAGAATCCTTTTAATCAAGGAGCTTGGTTCAAACGTCTCTCAAGTTACTGGGCTATTACAGTTCACATCTGTGTGGCTTTCCAAGGAAGGAGACTTGGCTGGCTTTCCAAAGGCTGTAATCGGCGCATGGGGAGCTGGCAGGCTCTGGAGAAATGGAGCAACATGCAGTTATTACTCAGGGATGCAGTGTGCTGCTGCCGTAAAGGGAACACTGCTGCCTTCTAATGTTCAAACCAAGATAGACTTCAAAGCCTGAAGCCTCCAAGACAGAGAAGCTCCTCAATATCCTACCAAGACTTAAGTATCATTCCCAAGATCTGGAGGGGTAGCCTCTGGTGTTTACGGTCTTGTAAATTAGTCATATGGACAGTAAATCAAGAGGATGGTATACATGTGGAGAAAATAAAAAGTAGAGCATGCAAACATCAAAGCATACTTGCAAACTTAAACAGTAACAGGTCCTTGAGCTTTATCGTTTTAACGGGGGGCCTGGTCTTCAGTTTCTCACTTCAAAATAAAGCTCTCACTCTTTTAAGCTTTCAAGAATCAGGCTACTCAGTGTTTCTCAAAAATTTATCAGGGGAAACCATAGACTCTGACAGAGAGGGGCGGGTGGCTGCAGAATAACGGTGCAAGACTTGCAATGCCACTGCATTGTGACTGGCAGCCGCCTGCTTCATCTCCCTGCTGGGAGCTGCAGCTCCTGTGACAGGACTAGCAGGAGGGAGCATGCACCCATGACGGGACCGTGTCACTAATCCAGTACATGAACGCAACTTCACATCATACCAAGAGTTAAAGGTGAAAGAGTTGGGTCATGAACTGTATCCTTCACACTGTACCTCACCCTCAGGCATTCCCTTCTCCAGACAGGCTGAAAATTTCCATGCTTCCTCTGCACAAGAGGGAACACACATGGCAATAAAGATAGCCTGAAAACAAAACTTCCCATGCTGAGTTGTTCCTGAAAATACACTGTAGACATTTAGACAAAATCTGTATCAAACCACCAAATCTGATCACCAACGCTGAAATATCTGTCCCCAACACCACAGATGTTACGTGGAGTTCTTTTTTTCAGAAAAGCCAGGCAGATGCAGGTCACCCCACTGTGAATGTTGTCTAGAGGAATCAGACTCCTGTAACTCAGCTCAACCTTTCACTTTAACCTTCTCCTGTACCAACTGCATCAAAGGACCCTCCACTTACCGGCCAGGATTGGGTGTCAGTACTAAAATTGCCTTTCTCACGTTAGAACATACTAGAAATTTCACCTGTATCTTGTTTCCAAAAATCACAAACAAATTAGAGCCTGAGTCATTTCCTGAAAGGCAAGGCCTGCAAAGGGGCCTGGCAATTAATAAAGCAAATCAGCAGTAGGATGACAATATGGGGTCAGGAACGGTGTGTACATTTAGCGCACCTAGTCAGTGCTTCAGGTCACTTTTTTCACTGATATTCAGAGAGACCCTGTCTCAGGTATTTGTTCCTGACTTGCTAATCTGGGGGTAAATCACAAGACAAAAGCTGGAGGTGGGAAAGAAGGAAGGAGGGAAAGAAGGAAGGAGGGAAGACGAACAACGAAACTGTCACCAATCCCAGGGGCAGACCACTGTGTCTCCATTAGCTACTCAAAGTTCCCTCCCATCCTATTTTCCCTGAGTCTGCCCACCTATATCAATATTAAATAACACTGCTTACTGTCTTGTGGGACTTGGAAACTGGCAGGATTATGGCTAGCACACAGATAAGCTGGAAGATGGCTCCAAAGAAGAGTCCGTAGCGTAGCACATTCTCCATGAAAGTGGGCTCAGGGATTTCAGGTGGGGAGAAATCCAACTCAGCAGCCATCGTGAGTGCACCCTTCTTCTCCTCTAATGCTCTCAAGAAGACCGGTTACTACAAGGGGAAGAAAAAAAAAAGACAATTATTTGCATCATGCTTTCTGTTCTTCACTTTCCAGTATCAAAAATGACAGACTATCTCACGCAGGTTTTTTGAAGACACCCTTGATCTACAAACCCAGTAACAGAGAGGGAAATGAAACTTGCGTTTTACTGGGATGCGTGGCTTTTACCACCTGCCTAAGAAAATAGTCCTCCAATGCTAGTATTAGTCCATTTGCAGGTGAGGGCAAGACAAACAAAATATGAACAATATTTATGAAACAGTAAGGAAGAAGCTTAATAAGCAAGAAATTCGCTTCTTCCTGAAGTTGATCATGCATGCAAGGTGACTATTATTCATTTTTACTTACATTGTATACGTGGTCACAGCCTTGTTGGTCTAGATGGTGTACAAAACCAACTACTACTTAAATAAACCACACGGAAGGTAGATCTGTTGAAGACAGAGGAATGAGTTATGTGTTTAAAGTTAAGCATGGCTTTAGTGGCTGGTTACACTAAGCCCGATATACCTTGCAACAGTCACACGGGTAGCTCGTGGCAGAGTTCAGTATTGATCTCTTGTGTCCCAAGCTAGTTTCTCAGCCATGAGCCCATCCTTTCTTCCTTCCTTTATCTTTTGCTAATGGAGTTGTCAATTCATTCTGTGAATGACTAGCGGCTTTCCACAATAATGGAGAACCCTCCTGCCACAGTTGCCAGAGCATGCCACAGGAGGTCCCAAAAGGGAAATTCAATTAGTCTGAGATGCCATGAGAACTCAGCAGTCATTACTGTCTTACTCAGTTTTCCTGGCCTGTCTGATCCTGGTGCGTACTTATTGAATCAGCACTACTTACTGATATTTACAATTCTCTATATTACTAAAGCTTGGGTGTGAGATTTTGCTGCATACATGTTTCAGTTGAAGGTACTAATTTGCCTGCTAGAAACTATCTCCAAAGCAGGCTCTGTATTTCTCAGGCTAAGAGGAGATTTCTACAATCCACAGATGTGACCCAGTTCAGAAAGACTTAAGTTATAGTTGATAAATTTGAGAATCAGTCAACAATTCAATGCCATTGCATAGGAGGCAAATGTCATTTGGGGGCATATAAAAAGGAATGGTATATAAATTACAGGAAATAATTATTTTGGTTTAATTCAGCTAAAGTACAGGATCTTGTTTTGAATTTTAAAAGACAGGAAAAAATTCCCAACTGCACAAACTGCCAGTGACTGGAATGTAGAGACCGTGAAATCCCTGGTGCTGGTGATTCAGAAGAACAGATCAGATAAGCATGTGCCTGGGATGGGGTGTGAGTATATATAAACCTGCCTTTGAATCAGACGATAAGAATAGGTGACGTCTCATAGTGCCTTCCAGGTCTGTACTTCAGTGAAAGAAAATTTTTCAAATTCTGATTAAAATTCCATAAGCGAGGGCTGCATGGGACCTGTACATGAAGCCAGAATACATGCTGGGCCACCCAGGCTTAGCAAGTCCCAACACAGACCCAAAGGCTGCACTGTACAACGGCGTGAACAAAGCATGCATAAATGTGGGTCATCCTTAACTGGTTTTAACTTTTAAAACACCCTCTCCCCCAATCCACTAAGGTGGCAGTTCCTAAGCAAGAAACAAAATCATGGGAAACTTCACCCCTGAGTTGCATTTTATCTTGACTTTATTTTTGGGTTATCTTTTGAAAACATTACTTTTGCCCACCCCCTTCCTCAAACAGAGCAGGAAGGGATGTTGCTTCATTCCTCACCCAGAGTTTTCTCAGGACAAACTCCTACTGACAATTCTGATTCATACACCTGAAACATAACAGACAAAAATAAACCAGAAAAGGAAACCGATACAATGAAAACAAAAAATCCCTGTCCTCATCTTCTGCAAATCTCTCCTCCTTTCCCCTTTTCTATTTCACCTCCCTTGAGGGTATTAGTAATTTTCTAACAAATCCCAGGTGACATGACCAGCATCAAGATCTCTCACCCAGGCTGGCAGCAGCCGCCACTACCATTTTAACCACCAGCCCATGAAATATGCTCGAGAAGACATGACATCATGCTCCAACTAGTCATAGTAGAGAGTCCTTGCCTGCAGAGTAGCCACAGCAGGCAACCCACATGCAGACCGTTAATTTTCCTGCTATCAGTGGAGCTGAACTAATATTAGCAAAATTCTTCCCAGTTTTAAAAAACTCCTGTGGTTAACGCAATGCCCAAACCTGCACCAGCACAGAGGCTAAAACTTACACAAAGGAGCAGGCCAAAGCTGAACACTGGGGAAGCAGGGTTCAGCATCAGGCACATCACCTTCTGCACTGAACACAAAACTTGCAAAATGAGTTTTCTCACTGAGAGCAGTACTTCCTTACACTTTGCCTGGCAGCTAATCCAGCAGGTCCCTGGATGATAATGGAATCTTCCTCCCTGTTCCCAAGAAGCTAACAGTTTCACCACCTCTTCCTTGGCTAACATCTCTTCTCCACAGGTATCAAGCACCTGTTTCCTCAGACCGCCTCACCTATGAATATGGCTGCGCTTAAAGTAATTGCTTTTAAATTGCATTTAAAGATCAGTACCCCTATTTCAGAGCCTACAGATCACACATTTGGTCTAACAGCGGCTACCATGTCCCCACAAGCCTGCTCACCTCATTGGAACGTAACAGGTCACGAACAATTTGCAGTGCACTACCAAAATGTTTTTTGACTATCTGTTTAAAAACATTCAGTCCTGCCTCTATTAGGGTTTTACAGCAAGCTACCTGAACTCCAGAAAAGGACTTGGTCCTGTCGCAAAGCCAGGGCTGCACCACAGATCGAGCAAGGGGCTACTCAGGGCTGCAGGCTCATGGTTTTGCTCAGTGACACCACTGGAAGATGATGTGGCCGTTCACCTGGGTGCAGGATCAGGCACTATGATAAACAACCATGTATTTTCAGAATCAGGACCATAAATCAGCCATCTCAATAGAGCTAGGCCAGACTCGAACCTTTCTTTTTGTTGTCCTACATCTCCCAGCTGGCATCTTCAAGAACTAGCACGATATAAACAATTAGCGTAGGACAAAGCCACAGGAGCACTTCAGGTAACATATACATTAGCTTTCTCTTGGGGTGGAAATAAAGAGCAACAGTACTGGTGCAGAACCTGAAAGCTTCTGTCAAAGGATTAGGCAAAAGAAGCTCACACTGGATTTCTGAAATGATTTGGTCGGTGTTGGGATGGAGACTGGCCCGTTCATATTGGCTCCAGGGGGATTTGCGTGTGCTGAGCACCGCTGAAAACAAGGCCACCGGCGAGGCCAAGGACCCTGTCTGTAGCCCCACAGGCCCCAGGCCAGGCAGCCGGGTTTGCCAGCCGTGCCCGGGGGCCGTAAGGAGAAGCAGCTGTGCAGGCTCAGAGCAGGGGACACCCGAGGTTCCTCCTCGCTCCTCGAGAGCACGGCTCTGTGCGCTCCCTCCCGCCCGCCGCGGCGGCCAGCCCGGCCTGCAGCAGGAGGAGCGGGCCCTCACGGAGCCATCGAGGCTCCCCTGCACCCGAGGCTCTCCTACCCGCCTCCCGGGGGGCCGGAACGATGCTGAAGCCACCGCTCCACCCTTCCGCACGGAGACCCGTCCCAGCAGACCCCCAGGCCGCCCCAGACCCCCGGCCTCCCCCCCACGGCCGCCCCGACTCGCTCACCGCCCCTCTTGGACAGGCCTCGCCGCCCCGGAAGTGATTCCCGGGCGGCAGGAAGTGCACTCCGCCCAGCCCCTAGCAACCCCCCGGGGCGCCGCGTTGCTAAGGGCGGCCTGCGGGCAGCCCGGGGTNGCCCTGAGGCCGCTCGGCTTCATAGCGCCGCGGGTCCTGCTCCACTGTGGGTGCTGACCCCCTGGAGGGTCCCCACAGCCAGGCCCAGGCCTTTACGCCTCGGGGTTAATGTACTCACCCCCCCGAATCAGTGGGAGCGTTTTAATCCCTGCCATCGCTAGCGTGGCCTTTCAGTCCTGGTGGGTTTCTTTTTATCCGTGAGGTTTTGATCTGCTCCCTTGAAGTGCTCTGGCAACAACAATTAAGACTCGTGCTTCTAGCTTTGCTCTTGCTGGGGACCTTTTTATTATTATTATTTTTTAATGTCCTGATTCGGTATCCAGCTCTGAAACAGAGATGTCTCACTAAGATGACCTACAAAGGGAAAAATGCCTTGTGTTCTGTTTTGCTGCTTTGTGGTATTTAAAGAATCTGATTTGTTTTGCCCTTTTCCTAACCCTAAAATATCAGTAGTGCCAGGTTAGTTTTGCTGCAGAGCTTTATTGTCAGAGAGCCCAAATACTGTGGGGAAAACCTAATCGGTTATTTATCTACTAAGGAAGTAAGGTATGGCATTTGTAATAAAAAGATTTCCTAGACTATTACCAAGCATTTTAATTAAATGGGTATTAATGAAAACAATTTCAAAGGTTTTGAGCAATTGGATTAAAAACCTTTCATCTTTTTTAGTGCAGAAGACTTTACAGACAACTGGAGAATGCGCATGGCTGTGAGTTGGAGAGGCCAGAGACACTTGTACACAGAAATTCTTGTAGCATAAAAATCCTAAGAAAAAAAATCCATCTTAAATAATTCCTAGAGCTTTCACTGCCCCTGGTGAGTGGCTGTACTGGCTCAGGGCTCAGGAAAGGCAGAAAATTCTGCCCTTTCAGCTCCCAAACACTGATTATTTAGGACACAGAAACGCTGAGAAGGGAGAAATAATTCTGTGAAAGTGAATGTCAGGAGAGATCCTATCAGTGTGGATTAAGCGGCAAGATCAAATTCTTCCCAGTTCTATGAGTACACTGAACTCAGTGGTGCTGCTGTCCACATACACCTTCCCACAGGCTCTGATCCTCCCAGTTTGAAGTTTGCAGGCAAAGGAGGAAAAGACGCACTCAGATTGCAACCAATACTGTACGTTTTCTTCCTTTCTCCCCCAACAGAAACAGCGCTACTTATTCTAAGTAGAAATAGGCAGATGGGGAACCGCTAGCGTGTCCCCTCAAGACTTTCAAACGCTCCCGTGGCCAAGCCAGCGCTGCAGAGGAGACACTCAGCCTTTGAACCGCAAGCAGGTGGTGCCATTAGCCCGCTTTGGCTGCGTGCCTTTCACCAGCACCATGCCGACCCAGTCCTTTCAGCTGATTGTGAAATGACAAAAAAGGAAGCTATTTAAAAAAACAAAAAAAAAAAAGAGGAAAAAGGAAGATTTTTTTTTTCCCAAAGCTTACAAGAAGTGCATGGATTTCAAAACTAAAAGTGATTCAACAAGCGTAAATAGCAATTTTGTCAGCACCCAATTCTAAGTAGAGACAGAGCTCAGGCATGATGTGTTTCTCCAAATCCAAACCATCCTTAGCTTTTTTAGGTCTTTCTACATTTATTCTTTGGTTTGCATTGCAGTATTTCCTGCATGTTTCTGCTGTGAGACCTATTTATTACCAATCCTTGTACGTGTACCATATCCTTGTGCACCAAGGTCTTCTCATCCTCAGGTTGCATATTAGCCTGGAAAAAAATTAGCAATAAGTGTTACCATTTTTCAGCCCTTACTGGAAACGTGGCTTTCCTCACTCCTTCTCCATGTGTGGTAACACATCTCACTCAAATTCTGGTTTTCAGCAGAAGCTTTCAGAGCACTTTCCCAAGGTGAGAATAATAGCAACGCTTGGATTCTTACAGGAAACCAAGTCACAGAAAATAGGTAGACCAATACCCAGCCTGCCCTGATGGGAAGGGCTGTCGTTGGGGTAGTCACGGGGTGGGCGTTCACAGACCCTTTCCCCCACTGCCTCTCCATCCCAGGGTATGAAGGTCTCGGTGCTTCCAAAAATCAGAAGTAGGGCCCTCAAATGCAGCATCGGCAGCTGAAGGACCTTTGTGAGCCTGGTCACCGCGAGCTGGTCACAGGGTTGGGATTGAAGCCCTGTTCATTGATTCTTGCTAAAACATGCTGTGTAACCTTCTAGCCAAGGCTCCTTTCCAAAGTGAAATGAGAATGGTAAGACCAAAGACAAACTCCTTATCTACTGAGATTCACTGCTGGCATCCGAGCTCTGTCTGCCAGGGTTGGAAGAGGAAGGAGATAGTATTTAGAGAGCCAGAAATTCAGGAACCAGTAACTCACAAGCCTACAGCCGAGTGTAACATGCTGACATCTGGCTGAAACTCTTGGCAGTTCACTTGGGCGATGCTGAAATGCTCCAGCAGCTCTGCTAGGAAATAAGCAGCCAGACAGGTACGGGCTCTATAAATGGATCTCACCCGCAGAGCTCATCAGGCCTCCTGACAGATAGACACCTCGCAGGCTGGTGCCATTTGTTCTATTGTAGTCTCAGTGATACGTTAATGTTTGAAGATTAAGTAGGCTTTTCAAGCAGGCTTTTAACTCTATGAGACAGTCCTTTCTGATCGCACTTCCTTGCACATTTTGAATTCCTGATTTATTTTGTTTATTTTTAATCTGATCTCTTGCTTCAGACTCATTCTCATAGTGCAAACTGTGCTCTCATCCAGAGAGACTCTGTCCTTGAGATTATTTTTGATTAATGTTTGTATTCAACTTCCTACCAATCTGAATTCCTCAAGGGAAAATTCTCCCTGGAAAATCTATTGATGTTTGAAGGATTGAATCTAGAGGATCTGAAGATCCGGCACTTTATCCTTCCAAGGTGGAGGAACGAAGTCTCGTGCAATTTTCTAATGGAGAGTCTCAACACACCTGCTGGGTTTACGTTTTGGATCCTCTGTTTCTTCCTTAGAAGAAACTGGCAACATGGGCCAAATCTTGTCTTTTTCATCTCACTTCTGTTTCCTTGCCTTTCACAGAAATGATTGTATTTTTGCAAAGAACTTAGAAATGAAAGTTACTGTGTATGCACTGGTAATGGACACTGTAATTAAACGATTGATGATCAACTTAGTTATAACGTGCATTAGTTCTGACACTTGGGATAAGACATTTGAACCAAACTGTGTCCAATCCTACCTCTAAGATGGCAAACCTAGGCAAAAATAACTTCCAATCTCAGGCAGTTCTGTTTAATGTAGCATTAGGGCATTTGCAGTCAGTCAGTCACCACCACATCTCCCAAATAAAAGCAAACCAGAGAGAAGAGTTGCGTGGGGCTCTCTCAGGAGTGGAGGGCTTGGAGAAGCTGGGGACCAACAGTCCCCATCTGTGCCATTTTGGAGGAGCACAGAAAAGCTTTTCATAGCTGAGAATATGGGATAGTTTTTTTGCCTTTTGATGAGTTACTTCTTACTGTCATTAGTTTCAGCCTCACAAGGTGAGCAGGACCATTTCACATGCTGCTCGGCTTATCTGAAGCTGTGTGTTGTGCAGCTGGAAGAGACGGGCAATTTTTCAAAGCATGGCATGGAGACCGGAGGAGGTAAAGCTAAGAGGAAATCTATATCTGGGAAATTGCTGCAGGATCCTCACACTGTGTCCTTTGTCAGCGAAGGATCAGCACTGAAATAAAACTAGCTGGCATGTGTTTCACCTAAGGACCCTAGGGAGGGTAGGTCTGCATGGATGTGACTCCAAAATCCAGCAGTTCCAGCTGCCGGAGGTACCTGTGGCAGCTTGGACCTGGTCGTAGACTCCACCCAGCTTGCACTGGTGTTGGCTTGTGTTTAGAAGGCAAATCAACAGTTACCCACTGTGCACTGCTAACCTGAACCGATGGCCTGTGGGAGGCAATCTGAGTGTTTCATACCTGTTTTGGGAGCCAGCGGATGCTGACAACACTAGCTGTGGTAGGGAAGAGAGGTGGGGAGGAACTGGACATGTTCTAGAGACAAATCAAGAGATATTCTAAAGAGAAAAAGCTGTTCATTTTGCAGAACAAGTTTGTCATCTGTTGTGCCAAATTATTATTGATTGACGTTCCCATGAGGCATACTGTCACACAACAAGTACATTTAGCCTTTGAACACCACTGATACGCACCGAGCAGCTCTCAGGCTGTGAGGAGTGCAGAACTGCGGCCACAGTCACCCTCCTGTGCATGCAGGGGCTACCAGCTCCACCTGCGTGACTACTCCACTGAAAAAATAACCACGAGAACAAAGACCATAGTCGCCAGCTCAAACACATACTGCAACATGGATGGATGCAAAACTGGCTCCAAACAACACTGGATCCTATCGCAGTCTGTAGCATCTTTGCCCAGAGACATTAGTGGCCAGAGCACCCATCGTGGGACTCAAGCCAAGGTGGAACTGCTGGTGGCAGTGGAGATCACGGCCATTGCTGCCACAGGGGAAGTAGCCTTGCTAGCCAGAGGGAAAGCTGAAGAAGTTTGGTGGAGGAGCTCCACAACTGACCCTTCTGGGTCCTGGGAAGATGCAAAGGTTTTGACTAAAGCTGGGACAGGAAATCCTGGGGACAGAAAAGCTGCTCTGTTTATGCTATTTCAGAACTCCTAAGCTGTATACACCCAAAAGAGCCTGGAGGGTTTTTAGAAATTTCTGCTGCCTCCTGCAATTAATCTGAAGTCATAAAGACTTGTTGTTGAGTCTTGCTGGGTCCAGCTGTGCATGACAGGAACCCAACCTCGGCAGCGCAAGGAAACCCCTAGGACGATGGAGCTTTGTACAGCTTTCTTTGAAAGCAGCTCACTTGAGATATGAATGTGCACCACAGCCCTCCTAATCCAAGCTGGGCAGCAGGCAGCTATAAACAAGTGAATTATAGACTGATTCCCCTTGATCTGAGAGATATTGCCCAGTATCTTACAGCAGCCCCGTGTGAGGCGACGGACCAGACGGATAGAGAATTAGCTCAAAATCACGCTATAGGATAACACCTTGAAACAGCGTATGGAGGCTCTCGACTGGTTTCACAACATGGTCTGATTCATCTGTTCAACCAGCGTAACACCAAGACAGTGGAAGAAAAATAAGTCATGCTGAAAAATTGGTGCAACTGGCCTCACACATGAGAGAACATGAACAGATTGTTTCAAAAAAGCAAACAAAAATCCCTTTCCAGTTTGCAGAGACAGTGTGCAGCTGTGTGCACCAGTACAGGGATCTTGGAAAACCTGCTCTGTGCTACCCAGAAATCCCGTTCTCTGGTGCTCACGAGTAGATGATACAAGTGATATACCTGCCTGATTTGTACGGCAGCTCCTCTCTCCGTGAACAGGCTGGTGGCATTTCTTTTTACAACTGGAGGAAGGCAGCAGTTCTTGCTTCTCTTCACATTCTTGTTCTGTTTCTCAATTCCAGTAGAAAGGCCCTGGTCAGCTGCTCAGTTTGGGGCCAATTCAAGCTCCTGCTTTGGTCCGTTCAATCCTTCTTCATGATTTCTCTGCAAAGTGGCCTGGTCCTGATTTGATATCAAAGGGAACATGAGCCCTTGGAGCACTCGAAGTAGGGAGCACCCAAAGGCCTCGGTGCACATCTGTCTAGGTACAGAGTGACTTATTTAACACCACAGAGTCACTTGGTGTGCTGAGCTCACTTGAGCCCTTCCAAATGGTTGGTTACTGCTTACCAAGAGCCCACAGCTTGGAAGGAGCTTTGCTACGAAGTGACCCATCTTCACAGTGCTGATTTCTCACCTTGGCAAGAAGCAAAGGGGCAACGGCAAAGAGTTAGACCAGCGCTGAATGCTTTCGACCCCCTGCACACGCAGGCACCCACACGCACACCAGATGCACCATCCTTCCCTACAATCCGTCTCTGTCACCAATAGCTGTGACGAGTGCTCTGGTGTGAGGGGAAGGTATTCGGCAGCAGGCAGATATGAGTCATCTTACCTGCTGAAACTTCTTCCCAGCATCGAGTCACGCAAGCCCTGAGACAGGAAGGTCTGGGTCCCCATCAATTCTGGGCATCATAAAGTCAATACTAAAAATCTGGCAGGTGGAACTCATGCTGGCACCTCATTTTTAACTCCTCTGCACTGTCCGGGTCTTCTTGGCACCAAGGCTATGTGTTCTTTTTAACGGGGCTTTCATAAACGTTGTTCCAGGAATGAAAACAGCTGCCAGCACATGCAGCACCCCAGGGCAGACCCTCGCCTTTTTCCAGAGCACATGAAGGGAGCGGGGCTCTCCAGCTGCTCTGTGTGCTTGATGTGACGCTGTGATGTGTGCAAGGGACTGAAGCATGAACTGCCCTGCTAACGCTAGCAGGTGTGAGTAACAAAGGAGAAGGAGGAAAAGGCTGATAATCAAAGAAAAAGAAAATAGCAAAAAGAGAAACCCTCCTGAGCAGGCAGTGTGAGAAAGTATTAATGGTTAACTCTCCCTCATTGTGGAGTAGGAGGAAAAAACTCAATTGCAAAGGGAAAGAGAAGTTTATCTTGCAAAGCAAATTTGTCATTTACTCTGCCGGATTATCCTTGTTATTACTTGCTCTTCGCTCTTTGAATGATAAAGAGAAAGCATGCAAATGACCCTCGACTCCAGGCATAACCCTCTCCCCGCAACCTCCCTGCCTGCGTCCTTGCACACACAAAAAAGAGGATGCTAAACGCAGCCTTTGAAATTCAGCAGGATAATTGATTCTCTGACGTGTGGAAGCCCACAGGACTCCTGAGGGAGCACAGGTATAAAAAGAGGAGATGCAGCTCCCTGGCAGCCAGAGGACAGCTGGGGGGACATCTGAGAGCGTCCTCTCTGCTCAGCACGCGTCCCTGTCCTGCCCAGGCACCGCGCAGAGGGGACCGACACAGCAGCGGCCCCAGGGAAGAAGAACTTGTATCTGCAACAGGGGAAGGAGACACCTGGGCGGGAGCCGATCTAGGAAGAGCTTGTTTTCTAAGGGAACGGTAAGTGTGAGTCTCTGTACGTGCATTTAACAAGATAATGTCTTTGTGGAAATTGGAGACAATTAAATTATGCTGAAATGCAGTCAAAGCTGGCACAGTAATTAGCTTTGCCAGGTACAATGTCCTTTGTACCATATAAGATGTTTTTGTACCAAGTTATAGAATGAAACAATAATTGAACTATAGGATAAATGCAAATCAATAGAATTATAATATAGACGAGTCTTGTAAAACCGTGTTAGATGTTTGCTAGCTGTAGCACAGTTTTCCTCTTTTGCTATACTGATGTGAGTTCCTTTTACCGTGGAAAATGAACGCTGTTTTACTCACCCCTCAATAAAACTCTGTTTGAGCCAAACCAAAGTGCGAGGAGAAACGCAACGGTGTGTTACAGATAATGTGGCAGAGTAAGGCACTTAAAAAGATTTCTGCTTTTCTAATGTAGTATTTCATAGTATAAAAGTCTGAACTTTATAAAACCACAGGCACAGTAAAAGCTTTGTTTCATCTACACAGTGCTATTTTAAAGACTGATCAGGTTAAGGTTTCAGAAACAGTAAGAGACAGTTACCCCATCTCTCCAACATCATTGTCACGATGCTGCTGTTAGTGTTGCACAGGATGGAACGAAGCTTTTCTGCTTTATCTGCTGGAATGACACTAAAAGCTCTTCATCTTAAGGGGAATTTATTTATTAATCATTTTGTCACATGCTGCCAGAATGGAAAGTAAGGTGTCCCTCACCTCAGGAGAATTTCAAAGGTGACAAGGTTTTGCAGAGCTGTCAAGCTGCCTGTACGCAGCGAGGGTGACACTTCAATTCCCTGGCTTCTCCTCTGAAATAGCAGACACTTCTGGGAAGGGGTTAGGACTTTTATTTCAGGGTCCTTCCCAAAGGAAAAAAGGAGACAGAAATACCCAAGAAGTAGACTGTAGTAAAGGGAGAGAAGACAAAGCAAGACAGGGGAAGAACGGCAAAACCAGAAACTAAAAAACAATTGCAAAGAAATTAATAGCAGAGAAGAGGAAAAAAAAAATCTCAAAGGGACAAAAAGTGATTCTGGAGGAAAAACCAGCATTAAAAGAGAAACTAGATGTAGAAAGAAAGTGGTAATCAGGGCTGTATCCCAGGAAGAAAAAAGGGAAGCAGACAACATTGGACTAGGTTTTCTGTTAATTTACATTGATATTTCACTTCTCAGCTCACAGAGCAGCTTTCCTGGTACTGATTAAATCTCCTGGTTGGTACTTTCTATAGATGCTGGTGCCACTGTCTCCTGGTACCTCCTGGCAGATGCTTTAGATCACTTCTATCTAGAAAAGAGATCTGACTTGGGATTTGTCTTGGAGATATTTAGGGGAGAGAGGCACAAAAGCAGCATGCTTTTTCAAGTTCAAATGAAAAAGGGAAAAAAAAAGGCATAAAATTTGCCCTAAATCCAGTTGTCCTGCAAGTCTTTCTCAAAGTCACTTTTTTGCTGCTTCTGAGCATTCCTTGGCTCTCTGAGGGGCCAGAGTGGTGCCAGAAGACACCACAATTTGGAGGTAGGGGATGCCCCCCCCATGCATTTGCGAGAAGCTCTGCTGGAGCCAGGAGCTGGGCTCCTGGGGAACAGACAGGGAAATCACTGGACCCCCAGCCCGTGGGCTGGGAGCACGAGCAGCTGGAAAGATGGACCGGGCTGAGAATGAGTTTAGGATAAGAAACCCCGTTTCTTAGTGCACCACCATGCCCGTGTCTGTCCATGCACTTCTGACACTGCCACTAATTCTGTTATTAGCTTCCACAGTATCAAGATCGGACTCACTTGCATAAGCACCGGTCCTTAATTTGCATTCCTCCCTTTCAAAAAAGTGGACAGCTATGTCCGAGCAGAAAAGCAGAGCTCCCTGCTGATGTTTCCCATCAGGACGGGCCCCCTCCTGCCACCACTGTCAGTAAAACCCACTGCTTGGAAAGTTCACTTGGGCAATTAGAAGCCCAACCAAACCCTTTCCATTTGGAAACTGCTCTTTTTGCAAAAAAAAGTATTGTTATACGTTTGAAAGGTTTTTTAAAAGAAATTCTCAAGTGTTTTTTTCTCTTATGGAGATCAAACACCTTTCTGCTCTTTTCTGTAAAATAAGACAGGGAACAGGGAAACTTGGTATTTTATAGATTTCTATCCACATTCTTAAAGAATCTCTTTTGAGCAAAAGATCAATCGCTTTCAGTCAGAACTCAGGAAGAGCATTCACTGAAATACCCTCCTACTGTCCCTCGCTTCCAACGACAAAAGCATCGCGTTCAGCTCCCGAGGGTGTGCGACCTCAGACAACTCTGCCCTGAGTCATTCGCGGCACTTCAGCCAGCGCCGGGATGCGAAGCACGGCGGCCGTTGGTCGGAGGGCAGACACGCACGGCTCAAAGTCCACCTCACCTTCTGCCAAAGAGGTGCTCGGAGCTGTGTAGGTGCTCGGAGCTGTGTAGGCACCTCGCCGAGCAGCGGAGGGGGCTCCTCTCAGCACAGCAGCAGTTCAGCTCTCCCAAAGGGACATATTTCGGTCCGGTCCCCCTTCTCCCCAAGCACGCTGACTAAAGGAGCGGCCTGCGTTGTGTTTAGGCTAATCAAATTCAGCACTGCTGCCTCCAGTGAACAGGTTTGCCAGAGTTACCTCCAGGACAATATTACCCTTTGCCCAGGAATTTTATTTGGATTTCCCTGTTTCTCCCGGATCTCTGGACAGCCAGCAAGGCATCCCAGTCAGCTGTTAGACAGGGACCTGTGCCGTACAGCCGTGTGACAGACACACGTCCCCGGGAGAGGTCCCAGGGGCTGGTGGCAGATGGTCCCATGCAGGCAGTGAAGTTGTTTTTGTCAGCCCCTGCTAGCTGCTGCCCTCCAGCACCGAGGTACTCTGACATTTGTCTTTACAGCCTGTGCAGTGGTCCCCAGGGCTTGCCCCAGCTTGAGAGCTCTCCTTCAACCACAGCAGGCGGACAGGTCAGTAAGGGGGTCCCCCAGTGCAAAATGCTGCTACTCAGCCCTGCCTCCTGACCCAAGGGATACACCAGCTTCATGAAGGGTCATACACAGCCGCTGCCTCCAGGAACTGCACCCCCCTGCCACATCAAGACACCTCTGCATTGGGAAACACCATGACCACAATCACGGAGGCACATTTCCTGTCCCTTCATGCCAACAAGCGAGCAGGGGGACTGAGAACACAAAGGTGACACTTGGCCTCCCCTCCTGGCCCTCAGCATCTCAGTGCTGCTGACTGCTCTGCATTTCAGGTGACCCCAAAGGGTGGAAGATGCTGGACAAGGCCACCCTGCTCCTGTTCCTGCATTTAGTCTCATGCTCCATCTCCTCTCCTCTCTACCCAGCTCTCAGGTAAGCTGCTGAGTGTTTTATCCACGCTGTGCCTCATCTCTGACCTTGTGCAAAATAAGCATGTGCCAAATTAAGGTAGCCAGCACTTCTGAAAGCCAGATGAACTGTATGCACATTGGTAAACCTATTTCTTTACCCTGGCTTAATTTTTTGGGAACACTGCTAGCCTAGGGGCAGTTTCCAAAGGCAGGCAGGCACCTGACATGGAACGTTTCAGCCCAAGCAGTTGGTTTTGGAATTAAATGCTGGGTCCTATAAAGGGAAATCTGGCAATCTCCAGAGCAGCCAGCACCTCCAGCTCCATCACTGATTAAAATTTGTGCCTGCAGGCCACCTGCATGGAAATCAGAACTGCAGGAATTCTAGCACATGAACTCAACAGCTGCCTATTAATATTTCAAGTATTTCCTTGATGACCGTTAGAAGTTACAATATTACTTCCTACCACTACAAATCAATGGAAGCACAAGATCGAGCATTGGGTTCTATAATGTGGTTTGCAGTGTCCCATAGAAAATGCTTTTAGCCTTGTGCCAAAGCCATGGCATAATGATACCAGAATCGCAGGAATTTTGCTTGAGGATGTTGGGAGCTCAGCAAGGGGGAAAGTGTGTTTGGGGCAGCTCTATCAATGATCTTTTCAGTCCTGAAATGGCTTCAGGGCAGTTTCTAGCAGGGGAGAGTGATGGACAACACTTGTGTTACTGATGGGATGAGGATGGCAAAAGGAGAAAGAAAAAGCAGAAGAACAGGGAGTAGTGGCCAAGACGACAGATCCCTGACTGGCAATGGAGCACGTCTTGCAGTATGCCTTGGGTTTGTCTTGCAGGTACAGTCCAGGGCCAGTTGCTGCCAAGGCCATGAACTTCCAGCTCCAGCACAGCAGCCCACTGCAGAGCCATAACCCCTCGGCAGAGGAACAGGACGAGGAGGGCTCATTAATAGATGCCACTGAGAAAAGGTTCGTACCCTACCTGAGCCCCACTGCAGCAAGAGTATGCTGGTTATGGCCTTCCCCCAGGCTGGGAACAGACCAGCAGGTCACTTAGTCCCATCCAGGCTCCAGGGGAAGAACCCTGCAACCAGAACAGAAGGCTGGGACTGTGCCTACTCTCACCATCACCATGTTCAGAGCCACATCCTGCTGTCCCCCAGCAGCAGGGACATACTGACAAGGGCAGGGTCACAGGCCCAGCACTCCTGCAGGGAACATAATTTTCCACCTGTACAGCTGTTAAAGCCTCTCCTTTCCACCCCTGCCAGGAGATGGAGGAGGGTTATTTCTGTCTGAAGCAGGGAGGACTCATCCCTGCAACAGTGGGACCAGCCAAATGGCTTGTGCTTCCTTTCCCGGTGGACTTTTGGAGCCTGGATCTAACCACAGGCTAGAGACCTGCTGGAGGCTCCTGTCACCCTGTCCAGACACAGACCTCCGAGGAGGTGACAGCGCACAGGAATGTCCCAGTTCCAGCTCTGCCCTCTCCCAGACTGTGGTTCTCCTCCTCCTTTCCACTTGTTCTCTGACCTCACCTTAGGTTTGCAGGCACTTCTCCTTACTTGTTTTAGTGTGGATACTGATTAACAGACATTTTATTTTGCCTGCTGCCTCCCTGTCAGGACTGAGCTCCCGCAAATCCTTTTACCCTCCAACATGAATGCAGGCCAATACCAAAAGGCATTTGCTCTGGCGTATTTTGACATTGGAAACACCAATTTCTCACCTAGAAGGTTCATTGCTAGCTCAGAGAGCACACCTTGTGCTTGTCTTTCACCCCCAGGATGCAGCGCCATGCTGATGCCATATTCACCGACAACTACCGGAAATTCCTGGGGCAGATTTCCGCCCGCAAATTCTTACAGACCATCATTGGCAAGCGGCTTGGGTATGTCACAGCGTTTTGCTGTCCTAGGGCTAATGTTTTGCTTATTATGCGGGCAGTTTCTTTCATGCACCTAGCAGAAAGAGCTGCCTTCCACTGCAACAGAAGCAATCTCTCTGGCTGTTCCATATCCCGAAGGGCATCCTGCATCCCTATGTCTCGGATCCCCCTAATCACAACTATCATTAAGCAGCCTAATTAATCCTTTCCTCCAAGGCTATAAATGTCAGATCAGCTGAGAGCTCTACCATAATATCAACAGGCAATAATATTTGCAAATACTAGTTGCAATGATCATTTGAACACAGAAAACAGCCTCTTCACTACCACCCAGGTAGCTGGGGCTAGATATATTGGTGACTGCCACTAAGTAAGACCAACTAGTCAGATGTGAGCCAGCTCCAATCCCTCTCCTAACACAGGAGCAAATACAGCTGACCAATTTCTTACCGAAATTCAACAGAATGGCCCTAGGCTCAGACACAGCAGGTTCCCTTGCTGTGCTGCTCAGCCTGAGCCAAACTTTGAGCAAGGGACTAAAAAGCATCTCTGAAAGAAAGATGTTTCTCATCTTTGCATAACAGAAGCAGCGAGAGCAGCCCAGGAGACGGGGTGCACGAATTTCTGACAAGGCGCCAGTCTGACAGCATCCTGATGGACAGCCGCTACCACCAACAGATGGTACTAAGGGACTTCCTGGGAGCCATCCTGCAGAATCAAAGGTAGGTGGGAATCAGTTCATTATCTGCTCACCACAGGAATAAGACGAGGTCCTTATTGCTGTCTGGCTTCCAGATGTGAAGCTATTGGATTAACTATCATCTTTCAGGTACATCCAGAGAAATAAAGCTCTTACCTGACCCTGTAATCCAGCTCTTCCCTTACGTGGGCAAGTAGGGTGCTGGTAAGGAACAGCCTGTCCTGAGCCAGCCCACATCACACCACAGCACATCACTGTGCTGTCTTCTCACCCTCATAATTGAATAAAATAGCAGCAGGAAAAATCTCTCTCGATCCCAATTATGCTATCGCTGCTCTGTTCTCTTCTCTCTCAGGCCTCAGGACATCAACAGCAGTCGGTTAGAAGGCTTTCCCAGCACCCTGGCTAAGCTCATGTAAATACTTCTCCCTTTTTCATCTCCCCACACTCTGGTGAGTACCATTCCCTGCTCAATTCTGTACGTAATACACTGCTGCTGCGCTGCTCAAGCAGTTTGAAGGCTCTCCTTCAGCAAAGACTCCCACTGCTGCCCATGAAAAAGGGCATTTGCTGCAATTTAAGGGGAGAAAACTCCCAATTAATTTTGTCAAGTACCTAAAGCTGTGTTAGTCTCATATCAGATAGAGATACCAGATAGACCATGAGTGTTGTGAAGCCACATGTGGATGTCTGGGAACAGGCTTGCAGCAACCAAAAGCTGCTTCATAAAGCTATCTCAGCCTGTGTGCCCAAGCGTCTAAGCTAGGCTAAAGGCAGACAAAAGTCCTCCCCCAGGAGGAGAACGTGCCTCTAGATCCCTGGGGCATTTCAGGTTTTCCCTGTACTCAATAGGAAAGGAAGTCTTACTGTTTTCTGTACCCCTCACTCCTGGAAGTAGTCACCTGGAACTTGAACCTAAATCTTGCCAGCCCTGGGGGACCGAGTGCCAGCAGACAGTCCATCCTCAGGAACACCCTCACTGGTACAAACATCAGTTGTCCTGTTTGAAGCAACCTCATCTTACTCCTCTGTCCCATAGAAATGAAGCCTGTCCAGCCCTAGCCAGGGGTGTGGATACTAGACCTGTGTGCATACTAAACCAAAAAGGGGCTGGGGAGGGGAGAAAGAGATCAGAACTTTACCTAAATCACACCTGTGGACTCAGCTGGGAGAGCATGGCCTTTCAGCATCTCTTGCCATGCTTGACTTGGTTACCTTTCCAGAAATAAGGTCAGCCAGGAAAAGCCACTAAAGAATGAAAAAAACAAAACAACCCACTTGTGTGTGCTCACAAAGTTTTCTCAGAATTCTCTTTTCCTCCTGCTTCTGTCTAGAACAACAATTCAGAGCTCATGGATTTAACCGTACAGTAAGCCCTTCACAGCAATGAAGACATTCCTGGATGTGACCAGCTGGAAACTGATGCATACACTGCTCAGATCTGTTTAGAGGCATGCTGTTCTGATGCACTACTTAAATTGTAAAAACTGAAGTAAATTAACTCCCCTCTCTAAATACTGGTAGGTGTACTGAATCAGGAAAAAAATACCTCAGTGGTTTAACCGCAGGCTGCTTTACATACAAAGACTATAACAACCAGTACACTTGTAATCCTGGGGACATACCGTCTGCTAATTAAGGCTTTCAAATCATGAAGCACAGCAAAATTTCTGCCAAGTCATCATTCTGTTTGAGGGCCTGATTAATAAACATGAGGCCACCAAAAGGCACCTTTAGGCAACTTAGTAAATTGATTACAGCCTCCTCTAAATAGATGCTGATGGCACAACCACACAGAGAGCTTGGATCAGGGCGAGGTAAAACATGAATCCACACATCTACCACCCATTAGAAACACGGCTGTGGGCTGCTGCTCCTTGATACAGAGCCCTGGCAGCAAAACTGAACTCTAAAAAGCTCAGCTACAGTTACTGCTCAGCTTTGAGGTGTTCAAGCTGAAGCTACAGCTCTGCAAGAGTTAAAGGAGATCCCTGTGCATCAGATTGGGCTGTTGCTGTTTTAATTCAACATGCCATCCAGTAGCTCTGCACTCCACTGTTACAGGGTTACAACTGTAAATGTTTTCCAAAAAAATTAACCCAGTGATCTCACACAGCTACTTCCTTCCCCATTGCCCCAATTCTCCTATTGTTTGTGTAATAACTATGTCTTCAGAATGTAAATAATGTCAGGATGGGGCCTGCTTTCCCATCATTAGTAGGAAATAAAAGTTGTTCTAAATAAACCTGTCCAACAGCAGGTCAAGATGGCTCTTTGTCTGTTGAGACGTTAAGTTTCTTGATTCTGGGCCCAGAATGGAAGACATCACTCAAAGACAGTGGTCAAGTGTACTGAGGACAACTCTGAGCTGTGCTAACAAAGGCACCAGGTCCAGCACCAGTAACTCAAAACCAGGCTGGAAACACAGTGGCATGCAAACACATAATAAGGTCTCTGAAATCACTCCTCCTTGTACCTGAACAATTCCTCAATAGTCTGTGGTAGATCTCATTTTTCCACAGGTGACCATGTTTTACGACAGCAGGCTCCAGCATGCATGGAAATACACTCATACTTGCACCAAATCCCTATAGATTACATTCTCTCTGTTCGGGTTTTACAACTCTAGCACTATGAAAATATTACTAACTGGGACGGGAAGCAATGAGGGGATGTTGAGGGAGATCAGCGAAGCTGCGACAGCAGAAAGTGCACTGATGGGTAATCCGTTACCCTTCCGCAGGCAGGCAGCTGGCACAGCCAGACATAAGCCATCCTTCTACTTCACAGTACGGCTGGACAGAGAACCCGCAAAAGAAGAAAACCACCTCAGTAGGCTTGGTTCAAAATGTGTTTGTAAACCTGTTCTGTAACAACTAACACACCTGAAGCCATTAGGACTTGCTCCAGGGAAAGGAATTATAAAAAAGAATCAGCTTCCTAAAGCAGTAAGTGAACATGGTGGCAAAAAAAATAAAATTCTGTTAAGTGGCATAAAAGCTATATGCAAACACTCGATTTTATTTGGAGTATCCAATCTAAAGACCTATCAAAAACACTTTGGAAAGACCTAAGTCTGTATGATTAAACAGCAGGGTAAGAGTAGCTATTTGGAATAAAAGGGATTCTTTTCAAAGTTCAGTTTGCATCAAAATGAGGAAACAAATGGTCAAACTCTTGGAGATTAAATATAAAAGCAAATAAAGCAACCCAGAACACATCTGAGGAATAAAAGGTCAAAAGAATAAAAACCTTTCCTAATACATTGCCAAGGAAGTAGAAAATCAATAGTAACATGCACAGCTAGAGAACATACATCACAGTAGCACTCCATGATTTTCTTTTTGCATCTGTGCTCTCCCTGGATAACGTGCCAGAGCTTCACAGCAAAAGCACTGGAGGATCTGTCCTTGCAGGAAGCATCAGCAGAAAAATAAGTTATAAACCAAAGCAGTAACAAAATATGAGGCTCAAAAAAAACCACCTCACCAGGGTGAGAAGGAATTCCAGTGTAAAATAATACAAATAGTTACTTAACTATTTCTTGTTTAAAACTCCTTTAGTCCCAGAGGACTTTAATGTGGCACGAGATCAGGTTTTTAGAGTGCAGGGGGAGTCAGAGGAGTTCATTAGACCTCTATGGCATCCAGTATCATGTTCACAATGAACAAACGGGTGGGAACTATTACAAAGAACAGAAACAGTGAGCTAAGTGTGAACCACTGCAGTGGGGAAGAGGCAAGATGACTTTTATAAAGTGGAGTCATGTCTCACACATGTGAGGTTCTTTGGAGGATTTGGCTCCACATGCTTGTTGCTTGATATAATTTTCTTGGATCTCCAAGAGACATTTGATTAAAAGCCTTTTGGCAAAAGGCCTTTAAAGAAACTAGTCTGACACGGGACAAACAGGAGCCAACACACAGATGCAGGGGAAGGAGAAACTGTTAAGTTTGCCAGGTGGAAGCTGCTCATTAGGAGATTTTGGCCTTTGGTTATTACCATCAGCATGTCCGTCAATAAAGCCAGAGTCTGCTGCCTGAACACTGCTTAGTGGTCTTGAAGGCAGTAATTAAGTTAGAGCTCCAGCAACTCGTATGTGGCCACATGGCAACCAGCAGATTCCTGGCATTCAGTTGCATAGAACGGAGGCAATAACCTGAGTCAGACTCATATTTGGAGTGAACTGGCGCCATCCTGAAGTCAGAGAGAATAGCCATTAGCAGAGAAATGCAGATGACAGCATCACACAAGGGACAGGCAGGAGTGGGAAGTGTTCCCCCCAATAAACATGTCCCTCTGGGAAAGGACATGAAAGAACAGGAAGCTTCACACAGCAATGACTCATACATAAAATTACCCACCAGAAAAAGCTCTTTTCATTCTCATGTGAGCCCAACTTCCAATCACAGCCTCTGAGACAGCCAAAAAACCCCCAAAATTCAGGACCATTCTTTCCTCTTTATTCACAGATCTTTTAGGTTGAGGAGAGGGCACCTGGGGAAAGGCAGAATTGTATTTTCTTTTTCCTCTTGTTCTAAAGGAAATTAAAACGTCCTGGGACAAAAAGGGGGGAGGATCTAGGGAAGAAAGGATTTTCCAGATTCATATGAAAAGCACTCAAGTAGCATGAACACAACGATGAAAATCAGATTTTAAAAAAAGTATAACTGGCACACTTTTGACTTAATACGTATAAAAAAAATTCTGCTTTTGCCTTCCTCCTTTCTGGTCTTTCAGTTATTTATTCACTTCTGTTCTGAAGGCATTTGCTTTGTTTTTCCCCATTTCTTCCATTCTTCTGGTACTAGTGTGTCCTGGAAAGAAAAATAAAAAAAAAATTAACTCTTCCAGGCAACAAAGCACTTCCCTGCACAGTAAAAGCATCCTCAGACCCTTCATTCTCTCTCAAAGGAAGCTTGTCGGATAAGCTTCTCAAAGGAAGCTTATGGGAATGATAAAACCAGTACTGCAATGGAATGGAGGACTGAATTCAAGGAGGATGGAAATGGTCAGACAAATGAAGGTTAAGTTCTGGTGCAAAAGGGATGAACAAGCCTTGTAAAATACAGAACTGAACACAAGAGCAAGGCTGAATGCAAAGCCTGCAGGTACCTTAACTGCTCTTCTACTTTAAATGGGGCCAGTCTATCCACTTGGAATCAGCTGGTCTGTCCCACAAAGAAAAGATCTTCACATCCCCAAGATGAAGTAATCTGATGTGGGCACAGCACACCCATCTTTTTGGGGTCCTTTTCCCTTCAAGATGCCAGACACAGGCATAGCTATGGATGCCGAGCACTTGATAGTCCAGCCCAGTAACAATAGATGTAGCTGGAGCATCAGAAAACTCAGCAATAAGGAAAAATGTTTGTGACTGCACACAGCAGCAAAACCTAACTTACGGGTCATGGATAATAATTGATTTGCAAGATCTTCCAGGATTACTCGCAACCCATGGGGAATTAAGGAGTTAAAATACCAGGATGAGAAACAGAAAATATGCAAGCTGTGGAGAACACACTTGTGAGGCATTTGGTAACAGGACACTAAAAAGCTGAAAACCAGTGGCCCAAAGCTATGGTAAAAAGAAGCTCCAGGGACCAGCACAGCACCAGCAAACATGCCCAGAATGCAGCCAGCATTCATCTACAAGTGATGGCCACATCTCCAGTTCCTCTCCAGCTACTTGTCACAGTTACTTGTTCTGTGCTCAAACACCTCAAAACATTCCAGAGAGAGAAGAGATAGTAACAGGGTGTTTTTCTATGGGACACGATGCCAAATTCTCCACAGGTAATTTTTAAGAAATCATTCTCCACACTATCTGATCTGCAGACAGGAACTCATATCACAGTGTACGTTGTTTCTGCAACACAATCACCTACCCTGGTTTTGTTTTGCACCACACAAACTAAGCTCTGTTCAAATGCACGGTGTGCGCGTGTGCCTGGAACACTGACCATGAACGTGAGAGAAAACAGCCACTCATGAGATGTACCAGTGCAGCATGTTGTGCTTCCAGTCCCATTGCACGACTTGTCCCAGATGCTCTCTCCCTTACCCAAAATAAAACAGTGCACTGACCGAGAAATGAAGCCACACGCACACATTCAGAATTGGGCAGCATGCAGAGCAGCAGGCAGTCCTGCCTCCTACGCCGCTGTGGATATACAAACTGGGATCTTACCTGTTCGGAATGAAAGGAAACGAAGGGCTTTGCAGCGCTAAGTGATAATGGAGAATTATCAGATGATTGTATTGAACGGAGGGGGCTGGCTGCTGCTGTTGCCACTGACTGAGCCATCGTGACCGGTTCAGTCTAGCAGGAGGGTGAACCCTGTATTGGGTCATGTTCTCAGCTGAATGAGGTGGTGCTGACCTGGCTTCTGCTGCACACAGAGCTCTCGCCACCCCAAGCGAGGATGTAATTCAGCAGAGTGGCTGGCAGCTGAATAACCAGAATACTGCAGATGGTAGGAGTACCAACCGCAGGATGGGAATAGCCCAGGTATTAGCTATGTTCATATTCTCCTCCAGCCAACACTACTAATCATCTATTTACAGGAACAACACAGCTTAAACTAGGTTTATTTCATCACCTGATAGCTGCTTGGTGCCCAAGACAGCATATTGACATGTGCACATATTACCACACAGACTTGGACATCACACAAAGGTAATTTAGTCTCAGAGGACACGTACTGCTAATATGCAAACCCAGCTGTAGCCAAGGACACCCAAGGACTGATTTAAAGCCCAATAAGCAATGGTGGAAGGAAGTGGCTTCAGCTCAGCTATCTTTTTGTACAAGGAGTAAGCAATGAAGTGAAATGAAACAGGCAGCATGCCCAGGAAAGGCAAATTCCAAAAAAGCCCTTACTTCTAGAAGAGCTGGTCACTAGCAAAACCCCCTTTTACCGCAGCGTTCTATACTTTGCCAACCTACTGCTCTGCTCTGCAGCGATCCTGCCAAAAGGAGAGAGGAAGAAAGGTTCAGAGAAGACAGGGAGGAGGAAAGTAGCCCTGCTCCAGGAACCAGAGCCAGCAACAGAAATGCAAAAAGCAAAACCAGGCCTTCTGGTAACTTCTGTAAAAAGATGGTTTATACAGTCCCCTTCCCACGCCCGCCAACAGCCTCCACAGTGGAACAGCAGCTTTGCCTCAAAGTGCTATCTAGTTAATTATCACCGCACTTCAACATCTGAGACAGGCAAGCAGCGCATTAACAAAAAGATGTCTTTTTGAACTGTAAAGTCAGGTACAAAGGGTTTAACTTTAGCCTAAGGTAGAAGTTTTACTTTCAAATTTGCCATTGTAGTTGCAGCTTCATGTCATTTGCAGCAAAAAAGCATACAGACACCCCCTGCAGTGTTTTGAAGTAGGAACCAACCACCGGCATTTATGTGCTAACAGAAGCCCTGGTTGTGCGAAGACACTTAGAAATAAGCTTCATTGTATTCTTTTTCCCTAAATCTGTATCCTAGGCAATCTGTAATTAATAATGATTTTATCATTACTCTTTAAATTAAAAAGGAAATATTATTAAAAGATATAACATACTCCCATCGGCAACAAAATCCCAGTAGGAACTGTTATGCTAACAAGAGAAAGTGCCACAGCGGAGGAGGGGGGCTGGACATCCAAGGGAGCAAGGCTGAGAAAGCTGGGAGGATGGTATGGAAAGGGCTGATTACAATAATCATCTCCCTGCTACAGCCATGCAAGTAGAGATACTTTAAAGACAACAAATCAACACAAAACTCCTGAAAATGATTTTTTTTTTTTTTTTTAACAGCTCTTGTCCTGGTTTTAATACTGTGTAATCAAAAAAGTGAGAACCCAGGGATATCTATGCAAATAGGTATGCAAGGATAAACAACTCCCAGTGAGCAAAAAGGGGAAAGTAAGAAAAGCGTAGATTTGATGGCAAAGCAGGTCAATAAGGTCATCTTCAAAGCCAAACTCGACATTAGGTACAAAAGGACTAAAACTTATGTCTCAGATGGAAACCCCATGTGGCAGAAGCGAAGGAGAGGGAATGGTTCAACCTCTAATTAATGCACTGTATCGGAAGCTTGGGTCAGCACACTGCCTGCAGGCTACCAAAACCATGGCACATTCATGAGACACTGTGTGGCAGAAGACCCAAGCGTGAAGAATCAGTCCAATGCAGTACAGAAATGAATGTTGTCTCCCTAACATTTCCCAGAATTTTCCCTGGTTTTGCTTGCGTGTGTTGCCTTCTGTCTGTTGCTGCACACCTCCAATAAGCATCTGCTTCCCTTTTCTCTATAATCCCCCTTTCAGTAGAGGAAGACAGCAGTAAGATACCACCACCTCACCTTCCTCCTCATAAAACTTATCTCACAAGCACAGCTACAGAAGAGTTAGGCCTCTTCTGCAATTATAGTAGCTTTCATTATCTAACAATATTGTGAGAGCTTGATATATCATGTAGTAAAATTTGCCAGTGAATGCCTCGCCAAATGTGGGTTTCCCCACGTCAAAAGTGCACACACTTCCACCCTTTTCTTTCTCTGTGTGCCTCATCACTTCAGCAGGTGGCCACGTGGACCATTCCCTCTGAGGAACAGTCAGCTCTATCTCAGCAAGGGCACCTCATTGCCCTAGGTCAGTTCGAGCCCTTATTCTGAAAACAGGCACGACGGTGGGACCCAGCAGCCCCTCCCCACACACAAGATCCAAGAACAAAAAGCAGCATTCATTACTGTATGAGTTACCGCCACACAATAGCATCAATGTGATCTCCTCCCCACCGATTTTAAGAGCAGCTCCCACCAACACATCCGTCCCCGGATTACCGTTTTACTGCTTTCTGAGCCAGCATCCTGTTGCCTGCCAGGAATGTGATGCCACCCAAAATGGCCAAGTACTTCAGAGTCTGGAACATGTTGAGCTGAGTCCAGTAGACATACATGAGTCCCAACATTGCTGTGACAAAAAGACAGAGCCCATGGCTGAAATTGCATTTCAAAGACCAACCTTTCGTTATCCTCAGAACAATTGTTAAGTGGTCCTGCCAGGCCTAAGCATTGTGTTTCCATCTCATCTCTGAAATGGCAGATCTAAAGACTATATGTTATTGCCAAGGGAAGAAGGTGCCTGGGTCTCCATAATGGAGAAAAATGTGACACTGATGGCTTGCAACCAACCTTCTTGTGGCAGAATTATGGACGTATTCTAGACACTAAGGGTTATTAAAAGGAGGAGGAGTTTCTGGATTTCAATAGAGGGTATCAACCTTGTAGGGGCTTACAGCTTTATAAAGCTTCCAAGGAAGCTGGCTTGGATTAAGCAACACACTGTCATTTGGGAAACAGTAGATCAAATGTTCTCCCAACCTGCTATGTTTCTGAAATTCTGTCAAGATAGTAAATAACTGTGCAACCAAGGGCACAATAAAATTGATGAAAAAAAAAAAAGTCTAGCCAAAGAACGAGAACAGCTTTCACAGGACAGACTTTGAAGAAAAGATGTAGGCAGCAGTCCCGCAGGTTTCAATCCCCACAGAAACTCCCTGCTTACAAAGGATAAACATGCAATAAAGAAAGTGTGACCTCTGGAAATAAGAAGTTCTATTAAGTACAGATAAATGCTGTGTGAGAGGGGCCCTGATAATGACCGCTGTTATAAGCTGATGGCCAAAACAGGTTTATCACCATATTAACAATCATGAAAAGCAGGAAGGCAGATGAAAACAAGAGAACAAATGTTATGCTATTATGTCATTATAGTTAATAGACCACAAGCCCATTAACCACCAAGGCTCTCATCTGTAACTCCCAGGTGAGAAGGTCAAACAGAGCAGAAAGCTTCTGACACTTACCAGCATGTCCCATGTGAAAAACAATGGTGCTGGGAGCAAAGCTGAAGTTGGAGATGTTGGCACCTATCTTTAACCACTAAAAGGAAAAGAAACAAAACCTGAGTTACAACAGCCTTGTAAACACAAGCTTTTATTTTAAACTTCAGTATCTTTCAAGCCCATTTGCTTTAGTTCTTCAATGAAGACAGTGTATTCTCTACAGAAGCACTTGTTTACTACTACAAGAGGACAGAGCAGTAATTTTGCTAAAGACTGCACTGTTGAGCTCCTGTAGTGAACACTGCTGCTGCTGCTTCTGACTGACCACAGGCAGTTCCTCAATTATCTTTCTTAAACCGATGAGAGGGAACTGCTCCAAATCTACGTTTTCCAGAAAAATAAACACTGTTATTTCTATTCAGCTGAATTAATTTTAATTAAAAAAAAATAAACCCCCCAAAAAGTAAGGTTCTAGTTTTGGACTCAGCAAAAGAACAACTTTAGATACAAGATGCACGCTCAAAAACAATTTCAGTTTTTAGAGTACGAAAGAGAAAGACATAAAGGATGGCAAACAGGAGCAGCAGCAATGAGATTTTTCATTAGTGTCATCAACACGTACATTGTGAATTCCAGAGACCAGTGGACACAACCATCTGAATGCCAGCTTTCAGTGGGACTAGCTAATGGGAAATTACTGCCAAGCAAGTAAGGGACCAGTTGCATCCTCCAAATAAGGAGTAATTTGACTTGTGTAGATGAGATTTTGTATTGCATTAAGTCCAAAATGATATATATCACAGATAACGTGACGGATATACTAAGTGCGAGGCAGAATCACTGCTTTTTTTCCTGCAGACGACTAATGTTGTAACTTAAGCTGCCCACTGTTATGCAACATCCCCAGCAGAAGCACACTGGAGAGACTCACCCCACCTACTTCTACTTGGCAGCAGTGTTTTTCTGTTTTGACTATAAACTCAAAAAAATCACAACAGTTTAGGAGACAACACGAGGCCAACGCTCTGCACTGACGTGTACTAGCTACAACTGCAGCACTGCTGCGCTACTCATGATTAACCAACAGTTTTAATAAGAAGTGTAGCTGGCCAACCTCCTCAGTGACCTTGGACTGGATGGGAAAGCATTTTCTTCTTCTGTGGCCCAGTTCACTCACCAGAATGAGCAGCAAAAGCAGAGGGGAGAGAATCAATGCTGTGAAAGTGTTAGACACCACAGTGGGAGGCCTCTTCTCAGGTTCCCTGAAGAGGTGCTGCAAACAAACAAAACCAACTCATGAGTAGAGTATTGTATCTGTATTCCAACAGAGCAGCTTCTCGGCTCCCCAGAGGACCAGCTGCAGCCCTGGTGCTGTTCCCAGACGTTCCTTTGGATGATTAAAGAAACTCTTAAGGCAAAAGACTGACTCTTTAAAGTAGCATCTATTCCAGTCTGTGCATATCTCATCTCTTGCACAGTTAACTTTTTCTTGCACTCACAGAAGCACTTGCAAGCTTGTCACCAGCACAGACGGCTGGAGTGGAGCAAGAGAAATCTTCGGAAGCAGAGAGCTTTCTGCGGTGCTTACCCAGTCAAATTTACATGTTTGAATCTTCTCAGTGACACCAGTTGCTCTCTTACAGGTAGGACACACAGCTTACTCATTCATACTCCAGACAACTGCAACAAATTTCTTTTCATTAAGCAGTAACTCTGGTCTTCCTTTAATTACATTATTTACACAGTATTAATTTTTTTAATGAGAGATGACTTTTCAACAATAAGCTATGATGAGAACAAATAATACTAGTAGGACTAGCCCCCCATCTCTGCACATAATTTTTGTTTTTGACTGTACCTGGATTTCAGGTTTGGGAACAAAGAGGTTCTTGGACTGGACTGTGGATGGCGCATCCTCTTCTGGGAATTTGATCACAACATCAGCCTGAAATGAAATTGTGCAGCTTCCTGAAGTTTCATCTTAATGTATTAAAACTTTTATAAAACCTGTTCCATTACTGTGGCCTATTTCCTTATTTGTCAATCTACAATTGACATGATTTTTTAAAGAAAACTAAGAAAAAGCCACCAGATTTTTTAAGAAGCAATTTCTCCTAAACAGGGAGAGTAATGCCATTCCCCAATCACTAAGAGCTGGACTTACTTCCAGCATAGCAAGCACTGAGAGGCCAAACCTTGGAGTCCTTGCTGTGAAATTACAATCAAACCCACAAATGTTCTGAAGTTTCTGTTCCACCATATGACGAAACGAATGTTCATTTCAGTCTTGCTTTGATGCTTACTTAAAAACTTAAAATGAACAGCAAACCTGAGTCCATAAACGGCCAAAAGGATTCTGCTTCACTACAAAGAAGAGACACTTGAGCTTTTTTTCTCCCTTCCAAGCCCATACCATGCCCTCCTGTTAGACTGCCAGAAATCTCAAAACCACACCACCACGCTTCCAGCTACGTACCACATTCCACAGGATTGGGTTTTCCAGAGTGGCATCTCCAATTATCAAGTAAAGAGTGTAGGTACCAGAGGCAGAGTCGAATTCAGTCTTTCTTTCAGAGGTATCCAGTTCAAACTTATATACGTTCTTGCTATCAGGTTCTGCAACAAACACTACCTCCTGGCCAGTCTTTTGGTTGTGAAGTCGGACAAAAGTCTGAAAGGGAAGATCGTAATATTTCTGGAATATCTCATAGTGTGTTTACAAATGCCGGTGAAATGAGAGATTTAACCCCAAATCAAAAAGCACAACATTAACAAAAGTTGGATGTAAACTGGCAGCCCAGGTATCTAGAACCCTGCAAATCAGCCAAGTTCAATGTCTCTGAGTAACTACACTAACACTGTCCAGTGGCCCACTTGGGATACAGGGCGAGTACACTGAATGTTCCTCCATATGGTATACACAACAGCACACAACAGGGACAGATGCATATATGGGGTTTGTTGTTTTCTTTCCTTTTTTTCTAAAGAAAAATTAGAATTTTAAAGAAAGTCTACATTCAAGGACTTTTTGAGCAAACAGCTTACATAAAAAAAACCAGAAGTGTACTTTTTACAGTGCAGGCTACCTGCACTCCTTTTGTTCAGTTAAGTACGACACAGCACCAGAAGAGGCTTCATTTCACATACAGTCAAAACAAATGAACTGAATCCACTTCTCATCTACCAAGATCAGAGATCTTTCCCAGTCTGTGTCAGAAACATAAGGCTTCTCAAAACCTATCAAATCTTTTCAAGAGCAACTGTCACCTCAGATGCTTCAAGACAGAACATTTTGGTGACACAGCAATGATATAAATTTGTCCTAACCTGGTGAGGGATGAGTTCAGCTCCACTGTTCACGTCTATCAGCTGGAAGGATAAAGCAAAGTTCTGATGGCTGTCAGCAGTGAATGAGCCCTTGGCTTTGGCTGGGTAAGCTACCCTAGGAGGAAAAAAAACCAAAACAGAACTGAGGTGATCTTCCAAGAAAAGCTCTGGTTTTCAAAGAAACTGAGGCATGCAAGCCTATCTAGTGGTACTGCAGTCTACTCATCATAGATGAGCTATTTTATCGGAGACAGGTGAACTAACATGTCTTTCTCTTCCACTGTAAGAGTAATGAAAAGAAATCAATGTATTTTTTTCAGTACGGTTTTCCTGAGCTACATACCTTGCCCATTTTCAAGTAAAACACTTGTTTGTTTTAAGGTTCAAAGGAACACCAGAAGAAAGTTTTGCTAATACTACACCCCACATTCCATTTAGTCAAGGCTATGCTACAACCAAAGGTGTGATGGCAGCAGAACAGAAAAAAACACACTCAAACTAGCACAGGAAGGCTGTAGCACACACACAGAAGGACCCCAGTGAGGCTGTGCAACCTATGTTAAATCCCATATATTACATTCTATTTGATGTCATTTAAAAAAAACCAAAACATTAAGTTCAAGTACCCTTAGCAATGGTACAGCCACACCCCCAAATACAGTGTATATGTTGCTTCAGAGCATCTTTACTGAAGCCCAATAATACCAGAAACATTAACACAATTCTTTTAACTTGCTTTCGCTATGGTGCCAACAAAGGAACAGAAACCTTGGGTTGTCTGGCTTCTGTTAAGTACTTACTTCAGTACTAAGGAAAATCACCTATAAAATAATGAGTATTCTCCCAGTGAAGTCTCAGGTTTAAGAGAAACAGCATGGGTGTAACTCTGTAGTTATTTCAATACAAGATTCCTCTGGTTTAGCTGAGGTAGATAAAGCTCAGAAGAGCTCCGGTCTAGAGCCAGAGTTGCCCCTGAAAGGTTCACATACACAGTGTCATTTTACCTGGTTGTTTTTGGCGCGATGCTCTGATCTTTATCCACAGTAGAAAGATCTACATTAGTAATCCCAACTTCTGTTGAAACTTTCACTTTCAGCTGCAACAAAACACAAAAAAAAATTAGTCAGAGCACTCTATATGTACTAATTATGGTCAAGTTCACTGCAGACGCTTTAGCTCTTCTGTCACCTTCCCCAAAGATGGCCCTACACTAAACCAAAACCAGAACCTACCCTGAACAGAAGGATCTACAGAAATTTACCTTCTGGCAATGCTCCTGCATCAGTCACTAACCCTAACACAACCCCTTCCTCCCTGTGCACGCAGCCAACTTCGGTCATGTTGGAGTTCACTGCCCTTTGGAGAACTGTTTGTAATGAAACAGTCCAACTATCTGGATCCAACTAGTTTTCCTTTTAAACTAGCTATTAAAAATTACATCATATATGATACAACTTAAAACTGCATGTGTATATGTACTTCTACTTGCTAGATAGCAATGTGAGATGAGGGAGGTCTCCGGACAGCAACCAGCTATGCCTTTGCGGCTCCTAAAGCCTAACAGGTTTCTGCTCATTTTATTACCAGCAGGCAAGAGCCCAAGCATTCCTGCAGACCTGCACTTTGTTCAGCAAGCTCTCCTTTGGAGTCACAGTGTTTATCAGTTAGTGCAGGACAGCCAATAAGGCCCTGCCATTTATCACTCTCCTTTGTGCTAAGTGCTGTATAAACCCTGAGAAGAGAAATGACTTCCTGCTCTCTCCCTGGTCCCAAGCTACAGACCATGTAGGCAGTGAAGCCTAGGTGGGTTTGACTGACTTCAATCCTTCTCTCAAACGTAAGCAATTACTGCAGTCTGTAGTTTTTAATTAGCACATTTGTTCTCACAGCTTACAAATGCTTCCCTGGAGAATTAAAGTTTCATTGCTAAGATATTTTTCATCATATACTACAATTTGTTATTACAGGTTTGCTCATGTGAGCCAGCCCCACACCCTCAATCCTGAAAAGTAATTCACATGGAACCTGTGGGAAAAAATATGTAAAAATATAACCCAAACTATTCAGGTCAGACTTCACACACAACAATCTTGGCAGATCCTTTACAACAAAAAGCATAATTTAAGATAGAGCTTACCCCTGAAAATGGATCCATTAACATGTAGACTATTCAGGCTAACTTTACTAAAGCCTTAGTTTGTTCCAAGATGGGAGCAAAGAAAGATGGACTAATGAAATATTCATTTTAAAAAAAGTTGCGTGAAGGCAACTTAGAGCTGCTGCACACAGCCCCTCCAACTGAACAGTACACAAACATCTCTCAAATATTTTAATGCCAGGAAATGTAGTCTCTGCCTGGAGTAATAACCCACTGGTTTAGCTCATTACTGTCAAAACGATGGTGCATTAAGGACAATTAATGCTAATAACAGTAAGGAAAAAAAAAAAAAGCAGTTCCCCCAGCAGTCCTCCCCCATAACAATGTGTCTTATTAGAAGCGGTTCACACAAAGCCACCCCAGCGTTAATGCATTCCTACCGGTACCTCCGTGTGCCAGCAGCGAGCTTAAGCAGGACCAATCAATTCCCTTTTGACACTCCTAAGTGCCATTACTACTACAACGACAACATCAATTTGATACACAGAGTAAAGGTCAGCAGTTGTAAAGAAGTGTCTTCCTCCACTCCAAGCTGACTCTGTTGGAAGACTTTAAAAGCTAATCTTTTCCTTAAATAGATGACCGAGGGCAAAAACTAACCCTGGGAATAGACATGATTGGAGAAGAGCATTCTCACGTGTTGACACTGGAGTGACTATATGAATAGTCACAGAGGTCACATTCTTCTCATTGCAACAAACTTGAGGAAAGTAAAACTGAGCATTTATATAAAACTCTTCTTCAGAAAGGTGTGGTATAACAGCTTTTGCCACCAAAAAGGGGGTATGCATACACGAAATGAAGACTTCATTTGCTTTAGTCACTGTTTCTGCACTACAAAAGCATCATCATAAAGAGTTAGGAGATGCCAAATGATCCCCTTGCCTCTTTTCTAGGGCTCTAGAATTTATATAACAGACAACATAAATGTTCAGCTTTCATACATCAGGCAATCACCAGACAACTGCGAGCCAGGTCTTGAGATTTACAGTCTCAAATCTCGAAGGCTCTGAAGAACTAGCATTCTCAGTAATCATTTTTGCATAGCTACTTGGAGCTGCTATACAAACACTTCCCTTTCTTAGCCTTTGTTCACAGGCTGTCAGATCAGCAAATATCTAAATAAGTCAGGTTTGAAATTTACACAAATCTCTTTTGATCATATATTACTCTGGTTACTGGTCATAATCCTGACTCAAAATCCAATGCATTATAGAAAAATGTGATAAAAATGCCATACAATTGGCAACATCCTTAACAGGTACAGATAAAAAGCTGTTTCAGTGAACTTGCACAGAATTAAAATGCCATCAGAAAGCACACCCACCTCAATTTTGTTAGCAATAAATCGCTTATCTCCATCAACACTGATAGAGAAGTCATAATATCCACTTGCAGGTTTCACATTCATGAAGTTCAGCTCAAAAACATCTCTGTAACAAAAAAAGCAAGGTGTTAAGTATCCTCTAGGACACTAACAGCAGCCTACAAATAGGTAACATCTTGCAATCAAGAAGTCTCCAAATAAGCTAGATTAAGCAGGCAGACAGATGCAGCACAAAACTAACATGGCTAAGTGCAGCAGGAAAAGAATTCTTCAAAGTGCTTCTGAAGACAGAATTACATTGCAATTCCCGACTCCCCAAAGAAAAAGCAACATTCACCAGCGCTACCAAATGCACTCAGTCACCCGTTACCAACCAAATGCAACTACAGCATTTTGAGTTTTTCATCATACAAACATTTATCTGCTGGAAGAACACATAAGGAAAATAAGTCTGACACTGATGAAGTAACACCTGTTTGCCTTACAAACTGTAAAAATAAGATTATATTCTTACCCTGACAGAGCAAATGCTGTCTGTTGAAGGACAGTGGCTTTGCTAGATGCAGACTTGGCGTAGTCAAGCTTTACAGAAGCTTGAGTCAGTGGCTGGGACATAACATCAGTCACTTGTAGCTACAAGAGAAACCCAAGAACTTCTGTGAAACCCGTGGTCCCAGAAGGACTCACTGCCCCTCTGCATTATACACCCAGATGCACCTATTTCTTTCTACCATACTCAGGAAAGCTGAAGTTTGTAATCAGCAGAGCTGACTTCCACACAGCGCCTTTTTGAGGTAGTGTCTGGTAGGAACTGCTGCTTAGCCAGGGCTTAAGAACCCCTTCGTAAGAGCTCCAGATCTACTGGAACCTGAGACCTGGAGCTAAAGACATCACCTTACACACTCAGTCAGCCCAGACCTACAGCACTAAAGACTGAGGCAAGAGATGAGTTAAGATCTGGGGCTAAGGACTCACCCTGAGTATGGGCTGATGGTGAGACACAGCTGCAGGCCCATCAGGGACAATAATGACAGGCAAATGGTAGCGGTTCCGAGATAAAGAACCTGCGGCACACGCAACGCTGAAGGCTTCTGAGAGCGTCTCAAAGTTTTTCTTGCTAAAAATCGCATTCATCAACTGGATAATTTGATCCTGAAAGAGGAAAAGCAAAACACATATAAGCAGCAGCTTACCACAACATTGCGAACTGGCTCAGTATAATGTGATTAATAAAAACATCATTCAGAAAGACTGTTTAATTTCACATTTGCTTTAAAAATTAATTCAAGTTATGAGGTAACCCAAAATTAGCTACCTTTTGAATGTCACATTAGCATTCTTATTCTTGGCTGGGAGGTTCCAACCACAATCCCTCTAATTGTGCTAAAAACTTGCAAAACCAGAATTTCCATCTACCTCTTCAAACTACGTGTTTCAGCTATCCAGACTGCATGCAGCTGCAAAAAGGCAATTTGGCTCTGGGAGCTGTACAATTGTCTTCATACAGAGGAGAAGGACTAGGCTAGATGTCCCGGCTACCTGCCAAGCTGGGAAGGCCACGGCGAGGTGATGCAAAGCATCCTAACAGCTCTGGAAGCAGCCAGTCTAGGCCCATGCAGGCTTATCCCCTTAGGCTCAGCAGTGTCCTCGAGCTAAGAGGATTAGCTTTAAAGCAGTACCACCAGGAACACAGAGCCAGCTCTGGCTCTGGGATGTGCCAAGGCTAATTTGTTCTCGCTGAAGGAGGAGCAGGACGGAGTCCCCCAGCTGGTTTTGCAGTCTGACTTTGTAGGGTTAGTGTATCTGGGCCACAGTCCACAGGGTATGCCCTATTATTCAGATTCTTCCATTACTCCCTGCTAGTCTGGAAAACAGAGGGCTTGGTTACCTGTACTTTGATCCAAGCAAAGGATTGTGAGCTAAATTCTAATCAGAAATGAGAATAATCAAAGACAATCCCAAATAAAACAATAGGCATACGATTTAGTAACCTACAAAGAACACTTTTAAATTAAATCCACTGCATCTCAATTTTCCACCCTCCTACTTGTATTAATGAGCACCAATGTACATAACTAGAGAAAGCATCCAGACAGATGCTACAAAACTCCTGCACAGTGTCAATCCTGCAGTGTTTTTCATTTATATGGAGGGCATGGCACAGCTCCAGACCTTAATCAGCAACCGACACTCTCATTGTGGAGGAAAAAAGTGAGAGCTATTTTTTTTTTTTTTTCAAATACTACATGTTAATTTTTAAAGAGTTTTGTGGCATTCTGGAGGCACTCTCACCATTCACATGAGACAAAGCGTTAAGCCCAAACAATAGCACTTCTGACAGCACAATTCTGAAACAACACTAAACAATTTTCCTTAATTGGTCTTTTTTTTAAACATCATTTGGACGCTGACAGTTTGAATTGTGTGTAGCAGAATCACCACCTCAAAAATGACATCAAAATTACTTTGCATTAGTCAGTTTGGCAGTGGCATGGAAGAGAGCCAGGAATGAAGTCAGATGCCTTACACTGGCTTCTGTCTCAACCCTGCCACTTTGGCTTGTGCTTTAGGGAGCTGCCATTCTCAATCAAAAGTACATCTCACTCAGCTTGTTGTGGTGAAAAAAAAAAGAATACTAAGTGGATAGCTTGCAGTAACGATTTCTAGCTTAATCAAGCTCAAAAGGAATTTCCAACAGTCTTTCATTTTAGACAAGTTTTTGCATCTGGATTCCTGTAGGTGTATGGTACTAATGTTGCTTCCCTTTTGGGCACCCAAATTAGGGTGCCTGCATTTCCTCACAGGTAAATAACATTTGCAGAACTCTTTGAAATGCTGGAAAGTGCTAGACAAGTGCTAAATACCAGAACAAACTCTGAAACAAGAGGGGTTTTGTTCAACAGCTTGTCTCAATAAACAAAGAAAAACTAAGCCTCACTTGCAATTTCCTTTTGTACATTTGAAAAAATAAAAAACCAAACCAAATTCAGCCTGTGATCTTGAAGGTGGAATTTCCTCCTATATTCTGTTACTTAGCATTCCCTCTGGGATGTCCCTTTTGGATTAGTGTGCTCATTTTTTCCCAGTAGAAACTCTACACAGTTATATCAGCCTCTTGCACTGCACAACAGGGATGAGGCAGCTTTTTGTGAGCTACACTGTGCAAGGGAGGAAAAGGCAGATACACACCTCCTTCATTGCTGGCTCTGTACCCACATGGTCTGACAGCTTATAGGCAGCAGCAACAAACAGTGCGGTAGTCTCAATTCCTTCTTCAAACTGCAGATAAACTCCACCCAAGTCATCCAGGCGAGCAACAAGATCCTGACAGAAAGAGTTATTAAAACTTAAATTGCATGCTAGTAGATCCTCAGATGTTAAGTCTGTTAGGTCTATAACCAAGAGTATCTGTATGGGATCACTGAGGTATTTTGTAATAGCCATTTAGAAACAGAAAGAAAAAGAAACCTTCAGCCTTTAGTGTATTTAATTATATTTCAAAGTCCTGACTTTCTGTGTCTCAGTCCATCATGAAACAGTCAAAAGCCCAGAAGAGATATCTGCTTGAAAGAAAGAACCAAGCCAACCCACATCACGCAGGCAAGGAATCAGTCAGGTTGGTTTTTCATTTTGTGTTTCACATAATACATCTTTTAGTACTACAGAGATCTAACAAATTGCTGAATAATTAGAGCATAGCGTGTTCCTACCTCTATCTCCTCAACAATCCCACTTAGATCTGCCTGCTGGGACAAGTAAGATGCCGTCTCCAAAGCCTGGATGGTTCTTAAACAAGAACAAACAAAACCAAACAATTGTATGATTTTTCCTTCCTTGAAAGCCAAACATCATTCAAATCAAAGCAACCGCAGTTTCTATTCTGAATGAAGTGTACAACAGCTGTAACTGCATTCAGTTGACTCAAGGCAATGAATCTGAAGTGATTTAATGGAAACTTAAAATTCATTAGGGAACGCCACTTTAGCTGCATCAGTGCTGCAATAGATTCAAAGGCAGAGAAGAAACAAAACTTTGATCTCTGCCCAGCACAGAACCCCAGACTTGCTAACAAGGCTTCCAGGAATCTATTATTTTTTTTTTTTCCCATCAAAGCAAGTTTTAAAGTTCCCCTTTCTTCCCTAGCTTTTAAAGAAACATATATTGTTTCCTTTCACAGTAAAATTACTGAATTCTTTGGTGATAAATGCCAAAGTTGCTTCTGCTTACTGGCACATTTTTTCCACCTTGCAGTACAGGCATCCCAGCCTACAAACCAGGGCATCACATCTATTGCAACATAAATGACATGGAACCATAGCTGGGTTTAAAGTCAAAAGTTTGTTGTGAATCTTTTTAAAAGAGAAGTCTCCTTTGGCATGCACCCTCTTTACTGACCATTATTCTTGAACTAAACCGACTACGTAAGCTCATTTGCAAAATCACACAGAAAATAGCTCAAAACCATTATTTTTCATTCCCCCAGAGGGACAATAATGAACTGGACAAATACATCAAATGAAAACACAGCACCTACTCTACTACATCTGTATTACAAAAACTGAGTGTCAAAATTGTCTTTACTCCAAAATCCAAGTGCCTAGAGGCTATATATAGTGAATCACTCCGTCTGAAAAACTTACGCCAGCACATTTTCTTCTTTGCTAAGTCGAGCAGTGAGAGCAGTGAGTGCTTCCTGAGATGCCAAAGGTAGGCCAAAGCCACTCAGGGCCCCAACGGCGTGGAAGATCTGGGTGACTGAGGAGTCCTCACTGACCGCTGCAAGCAGCAGTTCCCTGGTCTCATTTGAAATGGTAACCTGAGGAAGAACACAGGGAACACATTGATTCACACTTGAGAAAACAAGGCCTTTGTCACCACTGACTTCTTCCTGGAGCAACACACCTGGCTGGCAAACTACCACAAGCTTTTGGGAAAAAGCCCCGTTACCTTTTAGTTTAATTAAATCCCAAAGTTTTGACGTCAACTATCAATGAGTCAGGATAATCCATGATTCAGATTTACCCTGGTAACCTGCTACTGCTTTTCATTTTGCATCACATCATTGTGCAGCAGCTGGCAGTACCAATGAAAAATGGAGCTTGAATAACCCACCTACAAATCAGCAAGGGTGGGCTGCACTTGTATCACTGCAGTGCTTCAACACAAGGTTTACATCCAAACAGTTTATCACCTGCCCAGAATGTTTAATTGACACAGCTGCTGTGAATTCTATTAAAATGTGCTGGCTCCTTTTTCCTTAGCCACCAATGTTTAATCAAGAAACATCCCCTCAGAATTACTGTGGACCAAATACTCGCTTTATAACTTTACACTTTGCCTTGTACAGAGTACTCCCAGACACTTCATAAGTTATCTACCTAAGGCACAACAGAGTACAAGCCATTAAAAGAAAGTAAAAGTAGAAGCTATGCATAAAATAAAACCAAGAAAAAGATCAAGGTAAATACGTCCTTGGTAATGCCTGTCTTCAGAGCTCAGGGCTCCAAACTCACCTCGCAGCCAGACAGGACCCGGATGGACTGCGCAGCGTAGAAGAGGGAATCTACGCTGCTGGAGTCCACGTGAGATTTGATGAAATTGCACGCAGCCTGCAAGGAAACAGAAATTAACTTACAGCAGCACTCTTGACTTAAGCCACTGAGAGATCTAAATGACACTCTAAGACAATTTCCTGGACACTGTTGTGCATTTTTATACTGAAAAAAGGCAAGTGAAATCCCTAGTAATATTTGTAATGCAGCAGAGCCTGGAACCACCCCCCCCAGATCCTACTCTACTAAGTGCTGCACAGAAACAAAGGTGGTTCCTGCTAGAAGAAAGAAGTGATTTTCACATAAACTCTACTGCAACCAGAATTCAAATTTAAATTGAGTATAATTACACAATCTGTCATAATACAAGTCCCATGCGTATATGTAGTACGGAAAAATCTCCCAGGATAGAGAATAGATGAGCAGAAACTCTGTGGGCGAGCTTCCTTCCCAGCTGTGTATCACACACAATCATTAATGGATGCAGAAGACAGAAATTCAAAGCATACAGAAAGAGAAGTCAAGCAATGAGACTGCTCATTAATCTGTAACCAATTTATTATTAACTGACAACTGACAGATAGATCATTAAGATTCCATTTGAACCAGAAAATAACCAAGAATTTAACTGCTCATACTCAAAGACCCGTGATTTATGTATGTGGAGAATAGGCCTTTACAAGTAGGACAGGATTTTAGTGCTACAGTTACCTAGGGATATTGATATGTGTTCAAGTGTCATGCCTAGTTAGTATTTTACCACCTCTACCTTTTCAATAGTCTTACCCCGCGAAGAGGTACACTGTCCAGAAAAAAAGAGTCATCACAAACCTCAAGGAACAAGTAAATAATTACTGTTTACCTGCAGAAGCAAAGGCTGTATTATCATTGCCAAAAGTAGGAACTATTTAAAAACCCCAGCCACACTGACATAAACAAAAGCAGGAATTCCCAGCCTAGCCCGCAGATGACGGTAAGCGACCACAGCAAGGTGTGCAGTGTGTGAAGCACATCACTGTCTGCAGCCTCATAGCTAAGAGTTTGTGGTGCAAAGGCACGATGGTTGAAGAGAAACTAAGGTCAAATGGTTTAGAACCACTGAACTAGCTGAATTTATGAGGAAAAAGCATACTTATGTTTACAGCTTAGGTACACAGATAAGCACGCACACGCATGTAAGCAGGTACGCTTATGTAAATGGGTTGTTGTAAGGACAGTATGCAACATTTAAAATAGAAATGCTTAAAGACATGAGAGGTCAGTAACCATCATGCTGATACCACAAGTCTCTGTTTCTAGCCTGCACACAAGGGAACGTATTTTATATACAAAAACAGCAAGGTAAGTGACCTTGTTGAGTTTGGTGTTGGAACTGAAATGAAATGACGAGAGCTCTGTGTAACAGGACAGTAAAGCAAACACACCACAAGCAGGAATCTTTTTCACAGAACAGTGTAACGCACTGGTGGCTACAGTAATATCCCAACGGGCTGTAGAGGAGCGAGCCCTGAAACCACCATTCAGAGGCAGTAAGCATGAGAGAGCCCGTGGCACGTTCCTGCCCCGACAGACACCATTTATTCAAGCAGCACACCTGCCAGTAACTACCAGCGATTCGCTCTGACACTTGCTAAGAACATGACGCACACGTGCCCTACGTCCTCCTCACGCTCCTGTCACAGCGGAGCTCGCTAGATAACCCCACCGTGCCTCATCTTTCGCTGCTGGGGCCGCACGGCCTCGGGCGCGCAGGGCAGCCGGCGGGGCGAGGAGCGGCAGCACCGCCGGGCCCTCAGCGCTCACCTTTTCGTCCGCCACCCGCACGCCCAGGCTGTGGAGGCCCACGATGGAGTAGAAGGCGGCCTGCAGGTCGGCGAAGGGCCGCTCCAGCGCCGCCCTCAGCCGGGCCAGGTCGCGGGCGGTGAGGCGGTGGCTGGAGGCCAGGGCCTGAGCACCGGCGAGGAGGAGGAGGAGGGTGAAGGCCGCCGCCAGGCGCAGCCGCAGGCCTGCAGAGAAACAAGCGAGTTACGCCGCGGCCCTTCCCCGCCGCGTCGCCCTCCCCCAGCGCCCTCCCCGCC
>VXBL01010406.1:104682-140756 GCA_013400195.1 Aramus guarauna
GCGTGGGGCCGTGCCAGCCCACGCCTGTGGGAGCTCCCCACGCCGCCAGTCTCGGAGCCCCAGCGCGCCGTCACCCCGCTGGCCCAGCAGCTCCCCGCGTGTCTCAGCAGGCCCCAGGCGCCCCGGCACGCACCCGACAGCCGCCCAGCGCTGCGGGGCCGCTCACCCGCCCGGGGTGCCGAGTTACCTCTGCCACCCCCGTGGCGGGCGGTGGGTTCCGGCCCCCCCCGCAATAACCCGCTCTAGATTACAGCTGACCGGCAAAGCCACCGCTGCTCGGCTGCCGCTGGCCCAAAATCTCCCTCTTCCCAGCAGAGCGGGGGCCGAAAGGGCCGCACGCTTCCCCGGGGGTGGGTGACCCCCCCACAGCCTGCAGTGGGATTTGTCCTGAGCTTCGTGGGCGAGAGCCCGGGACGGTGCCCTGGTTCCTGGCGAGGGGTGCGTGGGGAGGAGGGAGCTCCCGGGGCAGCAGCGAAGGGCACGTGCGGGTGAGCGGTGAATCTGTGCGACGCTGCTCGCTCGGGTGCCTCGGTGGAGGCGTGCGAGGTTTAGGGGATCGTTTCACTGACCCCCGATTTAGGGGGGCTTCATGTTCCACCTCTTTGTTTTTTCCCTTGGTTTTCTCTAAGCATCAAATAATAAAATAAATAAAAAAGCAAATGTAAGGTTAAGCCCTGGCTCTGCTGTGCAAAACCCAGTCCTCTCAGTTAACCAAGCTGCCTTTCCCCCCGCCTATTTGCCCTGTTTCGATTATTTCAGGTGACTCTTGGGAACGACCACGGCCACGCTACCAGGGACCCCAAGCTCCTGCAGCGAAGCGACACACACATCAATGTACCAAGTGCCTTCTTCCCTGCGAGCCCCGGGACAGGCAGGCGTGCTCCGGGTGCCTGTCCCACGCTGGGCTGTCCCACAGGGGACACAGCAGCCCGTGGGTGACAGACGCCTGTCCCGCTGCTCGCCGTCCTCCTGGAAGGCCCCAACATTTGGGGAAAAGGGTGGTGATTCCTCCTGCAGAGGGCACTGGGAACTTGTGCTTTTTGCTTTCCCGGGAAGATCCCATGGAGCCGGAGCAGCTCCCGCTTTCCCGCCTGCCCGTCGCCCCTCCAGTCTCCCCGCGTTTTGGGGTGTTTGCTGTGTGTAACGTGGACGCGGCTCTCGGCCTCGCTGGGGGAAACCAAGGACCCAACGGCCGTGGAGCTGCTTAGGTGTGGAGAGCCCCCGCCGAGAAGGCAGCTTGCTCCCCGCTCCGCCTGGCCGCCCTTGCTTCTCCGTCTGCCCCGGAGCCGTGACGGGAAGTCAGCTCCTCTTTGGGTGACACCGAGGTGGGGTCGGTGGGTTTATAGAGCCCAGATGAGACGCACTGCCCATCAGCTTGATTTCGACAGCGCCAAACCACCCATCTCACATAAAACCCCCAATTACTGAGTCCGAACGTGTCTGACCGCCTCAGTGTGGAGATGCTCACGGCATGGATGGGCACCCGTATGAGGATACAGGCACCCGTCCATGCGGTGAGCACCTCCGTCGCTGAGGATGCCCCCTTGCACTGGGTTATTCCTCTCCCATTTTCCCTTGGCAGATGTAGCTCTTCTGGAACGTGTTGCAAAATCCTGTCACCGCGGTTTTCCTGGGGGAAGGAAAAAATGTTCGGCATCAGAGCGTCTGATTTTGATATTGTCTCCCAGAAAGGGATTTTGCTTTGCTGAGTTGGGTTTGCATCACCTTACATTCTGTAATAACCAACATATTTTGGCCAGCTGTGATGGTGTTTCCCATCCCATTGCCCTTCCTGGAGAGAAACTGGAGCAGGGGGAAGATTTTTTTTTTTCCCAGGACTGGACTGAAGCCAAACTAAAATATCTCAAAATCCCATGTGAGATGGCATTTCTCTTCTGTTCAAGCTATCAGATGTGTCTGTGACCTTGCTCTAGCCCCCGTCAGGTGCTGACCACGCAATCCCCAGGGATGCTGGGGACCCCTCCGAGAGGCTGCAGGGTGGCCGACCCCACCACTGCCCTGGGGAAAGGTGCTGGCTCCGACATCTTCCCCCGGGGCTGAAACACCCCACCTTCACCAGACCAGCCTCGAGAGGAGGCTGGAGTCCCGCAGCCAGGCTGTGACAGATGGAAATGGGAAAGTTGTTTTTTTTTTTTTTTTTTTAATGAGATGAGAGAGATAAAAAGCTAAAGGCCACTTGTGCAATTAAGTGCCTTAAATGTGGATTTTATTTCGATGTAATGGGATGGTTATTGCATATAAAAGAAGTGCCAGATGGTTGTTAAAACCACATTTACTAAGTTCTAATAACCATGCATTTGACCTGTAGCCCATCAATAGCGGCAATCCCTCGTTATAAAATAGCTTGGCAGCCCTCACCCCAGGCAGAGCCTCCGGCTGGTCCTTGCTGGGACCTTTGCACCGCAGCAGCACTCGCTGTCCAGGGCAGGGCTTGGCCTCGTGGCGCAGCCCTCTGGCCGCAGGATGCCTCACCCATCTCTATTTGAGCTTCAGTTGGTGATGGTGACAAGGACAGAGGGATAGGGAGGTGCGAAATAAATCTGCCAGGCTGGGGAGAGGGGCCAGGACCCCTCCATGGGTGCGGGGCAGTGGAAGGTGTGTGCATGCCCCGGGCAGAGGTCTCCTCTGCTGCCCCACCTGGTGCAAAGGGGCTTGGAGGAGGGAGCGTGGAGGGTGGAGGGTTCAGGATGGAGGATGGACAGTGGAAGATCATAGAACCATAGAATGGTTTGGGTTGGGAAAGGACCTTTAAAGGTCATCTATTCCACCCCCCCTGCATTGAGCAGGGACATCTTCAACTAGATGAGGTTGCTCAAAGCCCTGTCCAACCTGATGTTGGATGTTTCCAGGGAAGGGGCATCAAACAACTCCCTGGGCAACCTGATAGAAGATGAAGGATGGAGGGTGGAGGACAGAGGAGGAAGGCTCTGAGAGGAGTGGGAAGCTGGAGTGTGGCTCCTTCTCCTCGCCCCGTGGGAGCCTTGCTTAAACACGTGCAGGTGCGGGCAGGGAAGGAAAGGGGAGAACTTACGGAGGGGACTGCAGGTCTCACCTCCCGCTGCCTCTCCACAGCCGCTGCACGGGATGCACAGGATCCAGGCGGCTCAGCCCTGCAGCAGCCCCGAGGAGGGCAGTGCGTGGCACCAGCCTTCCCAGCACCTCTGGGCTGGATCTGACCCCCGTGCATTCAAGGGGAGCCTGGGACAAGCAGGGGAGCGAGCTCCCAAACCTGTGAGCTGTGCTGTGACATCCCTCCCCCCGGTTCTGCCTGCCGGCAGCACAGCCAGCCTTCCTTCTTTGGTAAAGACTCCAACAATTCCCTTTTTAGGCTCAATACCACCAGTCCCGGGAAGGAACGGGAGCCCATTCCCCAGCCCCCAGCCCTGTTGGGGTGGCTCTGAGCAGAGGGGCTGCCCGCAGGGCTGCAAACCGTGCGCCGGCCGCCTGCAAATGGCTTTTTCAGACAGCCCTTCTTCAGGGCACTGCTCACCCCACAGCTCCTGCCTCGCTGGGGAGGCACCGCTGGTCCCCGCTCTGCGGGAGCTCGGCTGCTCACCCTGTGTTCCCAGGAGCACACCTCGCCCTGGCCAGCACGAAAGTATTATTGTGCTGGCCAGGGTCTGCTTTCTGTATTATTACTCCTGGAAATCTCTCCCTGATGAATCCCAGCTGGGAGACATTTTCTTTTGGGGTCTTATTAAATTGTTTATATGTATTTTTCTGCAGTGCCATTTGTTCTCCCCTCCTTGTCGTGCTCCGCCCCGCCAGCCCCCTTCGCAGGAGGGATGAGGGGCTGCCACGGTGCCTGGACTCGAACCCAGTCCTTCCCCTGGGTGTCACATCTGTGGGGTCCCCTGGCACCCCATCCCTGGGAGCCCTGCCTGCTGCGGGGCTCTCCCAGTCAGCCCAGTCTCTACACTGGCAGGAGATGGCAGTGCCTCCAGCATCCCACATCCTCCTGACAGCATCCCCAGGGCATGGCCCCACTGTGAGCCCTCGCAGCATCATTTCCCATTGGCAAAGTGATTTACTGACCCTCCCCTCCGTGCCGTCCCCACCATGCGACCTGCATCCCGGCGCTGCCCAGCCCCAGGCGGGAGGATGGACGGGAGCAGGATGGGAACTCGTTGAAAGGCTCCAACAGATGGGTTGCGTTTGTACTGTTCCCATTGTACATGTTGAAACTCTCCTGTTTTTGCAGGATGATGTCAGATCTGGGCTCCTCGGCCAGATTCCCTCCACCACGGGGAGGGAGAGGGAGTGGAGGAGGTGGGAGCGGGAGCAGGGTCGTACACCTCCCTCTCCATCACATGAGAGATGAGATGAAGCAGACAGGTGAAATGCTGCTGACTCGACCCACTGCTTTTCCTGGCTCCCGTTGGCTCCGGCGTGCCAAGACCAGGTGTTTTCCTGGCAGCTTCACCCCCCACAGACGCCGCCAGGGTGGGGGGCTCATGTAAAAACCCATCAGAAGGAGCTGGCAGTAAAACCCACCTAACTGGGGGTCTGGAGTGATCAGAAGGAAAATGTATCCTGACCCATCCAGGGGCACTGAGTGGGTGGAGGGGGCTGGGAGGGGGCGGTGGGGGACCCTGCCCACCTGGGAGATGCCAGGTTTCCCCCTGCATTTGCCCAGCCTTAGCCCGTGCCCAGTCCCACTGGCAGCACAGCGGCTGCTTGGACCGGGGTGTTTCACCCCTCAGCATCCCCTGGGCTTCAAGCTGTGCTGGAGGGGGTGACCCAGCTTGGCATCCCCCTTGAGGGGTATATGGAGCCCTGCCTTTCGGAGGTCCCCAGGGGGTGCTGGAGGGAGTGTGGGGGAGCCCCTAGCCATGGGGGGTGGCACAGGTCCCCCCCACCACCTTCGTCCAGCAGGCTGCATCTGCAAACCGCTCCCATTTATCCAGGACCCATCTCTCTGGGTGGCTCCGGAGGCATCCCCGTCCGTGGGGCTGGGGGCTGGAGTGACCCTGCCCCACCTGGCCCCCAGGAAGGGGGGACTCCTTTCTCTGCTGCCCACCCATGTGGGACTGGCTGCTGAGCGCCTGACAGCTTGTTTAGATAGAAAGCAGGGCGAAAGGGAAAGGCAACTCCTGCTTCTGGCAAGTCCATGGGAGAAAAGCTGCTGGGAACTGCTCACCCCAAAACCAGCATCTTCAGCTCAGACACCCCTTGGCATCGGGGAAGCCCCCGCCACAGGCAGCGCCTGCCCGCACGCTCCTCCCAGGCAGCTGCCTGGGATGAATCCCAGCCCTCAGGCCTGAAGAGGTTTCCTATATGTTTGGTAGGATGAGCCACACAAAACCCTTGGTATTGCCTCCTTTGGGGATGGTGCAAGCAGCCCAAAGCTGTGCCCCCTGCACAGGGAAGATTTGCCCATCTCCCCCTCCCATGTCCCCTGGGACCAGTGGCTGGGCAGCCTCACGGGTGCTGCTGGAAACTCGTCCCAGCAAACCACTCCCCAGATGGGCTGGAAATCCTGAGGCTTTGGAGCTGGAAAGCCCACCAAGAGATAATGCGGGGGTTTGTGCTGGATCCACTAAAACTCTGAGTGCTCCCAGCCAGGGCCGTGGGTACCACTGCCGAGCAGCTCTGGGCTTCCCTCCACCCTCCACGCTGTCAGAGACAAGGACCATTAATAGATATTCCCTGCTCCTACAGCACTTTCCAGTAATGAAATCCCCAAGGGTGCGACTTTCTGGCACACCCCTAAGTGACTCTGAAAACCTTTTGGAAGGCCTTGCTCAGCAAGCAGGGGAGGTGGACCAGTAGCCTTGGGCGACAGCGATGGTTTAGTGTGGGCTCTGTGTCCGAAGGCAACAGTGATGCTCTATCACCGGGGGGTGAGGCTTGTCAGCCTTGGGATAGCAGGGCTTTACCAGGATGGCTCTGAAAACATCAGCGCAGAGAAGCCTGGAGAACACCGCAGCCTCAGTAAATATGGAATATTTGAGCTTGAGGTCCTCTTTCTGGTTTAGAAAAGAATAAATTCAGCATTACCCATTGCACTGCCTCCTGCTACCGGTGGGCAGGTCCTTACCGGTGTGCTCTTGGTGGCCCCAGAGCAAAGACACAGGCAAGTCACTGCACAGCTTTGGTGGTCAGGCAGAGGCAGCAGCCAGACCAGGGGAAGGATGGGCTGTGCTCCCCAGGGCTGAGTGACCAGAGAAAACCCTTTTCTTGGCTTTGGCAGCACATGAGTTTGGGGCAGGGTGGCAATGGGCACGAGGGAGGACCTGCCACAAAAGTCCTGCCTGTGGTAGAAATCCCAGCTTGGTCGATAGTTTTCCCTTCTGCTCCAGCTTTTCTTGTGTCCCTAAATAAGAAAAAAGCCCCCAGGGACCACTCAGAGAAACTATTAAAAATAATTAAAATAAAACAAATAAGTGCAGACAGATTGAAGAAATAAACCTTCACTGCACGAGCTCTGGCCCCCTGCGCTGCCTGTGCCAATGCAGCTCCCAGTGCTTCTGAGATGCTGAGCCCATCTGGGAACAGTCACCCGGAGATTTTATCCTCTCCCGGCTGGATCAGGACAGCAGGGATTTACCTCTCCCCAAGCCCCAGCTGTCTGCAGGCAGGGAAGCAACAGCTATTTCTTTGCACCAGACCCATGCAGGGACAGCACTGAATTTTCCAAAAAAAGACCTTAGGAGCATGATCCTGCCGAAGGAGATGAGTATTTTGGGGCTGAAGCAGCAGCAGGGGCATAAATCAGCTCCAGGTTACACCAGCTCAGCTTGTCCCTGCTGGGATGGAGCTGGCTGGGGGGTTTTTGACTGCTGCCTGGGGGACACACTGCTCCTGCCCTGCAGCCGGGGGGAAGGAAACCCATTCCCGACATTTTTAGCAACTGCAAGTATCAGGTTTGGTTTGCTTTACTCTCCTACTTCATAAATATTTAACCGCCAGATGCTTAAAAAAAGCTCCTGCAGTTTCCCCTCAGCCCCCCCCGTGCCGGTGGGAGCAGTGCCTGCAGCCCCTGGCCCCATCCTGCCAGGATCCAGCCCCACGGCTCATACACAGGAGAGAGCCCACGGCCAAAGGCAGCAGCTCATAAACAAACCCCATGCTGAAACACGCTCCCCTGGGGTGCGGGTACCAGGTCTGCGATGCAAAACAGCTCGGGGGGGGTAGGGGGCTGCGGGCTGGGAACTGATGCTCTACACCGCAGTGGTGGCTCCAGAGAGACGTCCTCAGAGGGCAATGGGGATGCAGTTGCTCCCTGGGAATTTGGGTTTCCTGGGCACTTGCTCCTCCGAGCGTGCCGGGACGCAATGCACTGTCTGCTCCCTCCTCATCTGCCCTCGGAGCCCAGGGGCGATGGGGTAGAGCGAGGCTTTTTGCAGTGGAGCCTGCTGTTTCCCTGCTCCCTTTCCGCCACAACACAGAGGCAGTTACCGATCCCATGTGCCCACTGGACCTGTCGCCGACCGGGGATGCCCTCCTGCACCGCTGGCACACGCCAGATCTGCAAAGCTCCAGGCTGCTGGACACCCCCCTCGCTGATGGCTTAGCCAGGGCTGGAGGGACAGCAGTGAGCAAAAGGGGCAGGGGGAAAAAAAAAACCCCAAACCAAACCCCTGCATTACAGAAAGCTCCCTTTTCAGCAGGGCAGTGCCCCTGCAAAGCTCCCGGGTGGGTGCAGGGCCAGGGAGCACAGCAGCCCTGCAGCCCCCCGCCCCAGCCTCCCCGGCTGCCTGCACAGTCCTGCAAACCCCAGCTCCTGCTTAGCTTTCCCATTTCTTGCCAAAATCACTCCAGAGCATGTCAGCACGCTGTCATGTAAGGAATCTCATTTCGGAGAGGCTTTTTCTCTCTCCCTCTAGATACAAACCAGACACAGCTACGTTTTATTGGGTGTGAGGGCAGGGCTACCCGCATCCGGCCTTCCTCTGCTCCCTCCTCAAAATGATACCAGAGTGGATTTGGAGGGCTCGGGCTGCTGGTTTAGGATACTTTTCACTGTGCATGCAGGGACCATCCGCACACAGGTACTTGTGTGCAGGGTCCACCCCCCACACCGCAGCAATCTTGCATGGAAACCACAGGAAAAAGCCGAATTGATCCATGAAGCAGCTTTGGGGCTCATCAGGATGCTGCCGCTTCTTCCCTCCACTGCATTGTTATTTTGAGGACTGACACCCAGTTCCCAGAGGAGCCCCTGGGAGGTACTCACACCCTCCTCTCAGCTCCCATCACCCCAAACCCCCTCAGCGAGGCTGCAGCCCCTGCACATTCCTCCCCCTCTTATTCCAGGTGACTGCGCAGAGCCCAGAGCCCTTTACCTGCCTGACCCCCGGGCTGGTCCCGTGCTCTGGGGATGGATAGTGAGGGACAAGTCCTGGCCTGGATTCCCCATGCCCCTCTCAACCCCCTTCACCCCAGTCCTGCAGCCAAACAGGGATTTTCCTTCTGCAAATAACTGCCCATGTTTCTGGATGCCTGGGGGAAGCAGGGAGCCGCTCCCCTTGGCCCTGCCTGCAGAGTGGTGATCAGCAAGATAATTGATTTAGGTGATATTTATGGGCATGGGGGTAATTTCACCAATTTGCTGATTTTAGCACAGCTCCATGCCTGGGGCTGGCTGCCACCAGTGCCATTTCCTAAGTCCAGGTGGGATCAGTGCTCCCAAGCTTAGCCGTGTATCTTTAATGGAAGATCCAAGATGGAAAATCCCTGGGTGGTGCCGGTGGCTCAAACACTGGGGACATCAGGTCCTGCAAAGTCAGCAAGTGTCCCTGGTGCCTTTCGCATGCTATCGCATCTGGTGGGCAGAGGTTCCCCAGCAGTGCAAGCACCTCCACAAAGACCTGTGTTCTCCAAGTGTGCTCCACACACCTTGCCCTATCCCACCCCCACCTTTGGAGAGCTAGAGACTGCTAATCCTGAGATGACTGGGCTGAGAGTTGCTGGGATGGAAAGTATTTGGGATGTCCAGTGGTTCAGGGAATGGGAAGTCAGAGCCTCTCCCCAACTCCCTCCCACCAGTGCCTTCAACAGGCCAGGCAAGTGGGGAATGGCCCTGTCTGACCCATGCAAACATCAGGTAATGTATTTTCTTCAGAGGTTTTCCTGCTTCACTGTTTGTTATTCTCTTACTCCTCACCTCTCTTGCTGCTGAGGAGCCACCACCCATCCGCACGCTGTGAGCCCTGCAGCCAGGCACAGCCTGCTTTGCACACCCGATGTCATCCTGCCTTTCCGAGATGCTTGGCCTGGGAAGCAAGAATAATCTGCTTAGGTCAGTGAAGGATTAAAACCCTCTCTTGGTCTTTTGAACTGTCCACCTGCAGCCCCACAGAGGGGGTTTTGGAGCCGGGGGCTCTGGCCAGGCATGCAGAATTTGCCTAAAAAAGGCTGAGAGCCAGTGAGCCGTGATGCCCTTGTGACAGGGGCACAGTGCCGAGGGGCTCTGGTCCCAGCCAGCCCTGCTGCTCTGGCTGCTTCTGCGCAGGGAAAACCACCCACCCACGAGGGAGCTGGGGCTTCCCAGAAGAGCTCACCCCCATGGCCAAGCCAAGGATGCTGAAATAAAGATGGGGGCTTTTTGAAAATTTGTGACTGCTGATGCTCCCAGGAGGTGCCCCAAATCCCACCAAACCCCCCTTCCAGTCCTGCTCATGGCCTGTGCCATGCCAGCTGGGACAGGGAGCTCTGTCTCCATCACTGCCTGGGACCAGAGAGGTGATGGATGGTGAGTCCATAAAGACCTGGAACATGATCAGTGTCTCTGATTTTACCTGTGGTAACCTGGGAGTAGCTTTGCCACCTCCCTCCTCTAGGTTTAAAGCTCATTCTTACAATATATTGCAGCCTTCATCATGCAAGACATTCTGAGAAACATTTTGGATGCAAAGGCTATTGTACTCAGTGAAGCATCCTGCCAGCAATGCCAGGCCTGGACCTGCTCCCTGCCAGATGTGGTCCTGAGCGCCGCGCAGAATAACAGGGAGCTGAGGCAGCTCATGCTCCTTGCACAGCATCCAGCACCTCTGCTCCCCCCCATGCTCCTGCACCAGCCCAGCCATCCCTGACCTCACCTCTCCCCATCTGTAGCACTGGCCAAAGGTGTCCTGAGCAGGTTCTACATCCCCAGGGAGGCAACAACCCCCTTTCCAGGGAGCCCTGGCCCATATGGAGCACAGCTTTGCAAATGCACAAGAATTTGTTCAAGAGTTCACTGAAGTTTAAAGTGAGAGCTTGTCTCAGACACACTCTGTGATGCTTTTCCATCCTAACTCACATCAAATCATCACTGGACATTTATTGTTTCTGGGCATGCTCCAGTTCCTCCAGAAGACAGCAATCAGAGGGCCCCTCACCTCCTTTTTCTCCTGCCATCCCCAGGCTCAGCCCCATCCCCCCTAGTTTCCATCCCTCAAAGCCTCCAACCTCAACACCCCCAAAGCCCCCACCAGGAGCTAGGCTGGATCAAGCCCCAGAGGGGTGAGGGCTCTGCATGCACCTGGGACAGCCAGTCCAGACCACGGAGCTCACTCTGCATGGTGGTAACAAGAGAGTAAGCAGTATGGGAAGGGCTGGCTGGGAGCAGAGCACTGTAATCTGGGGAGACAGAGGAGGTGAGGAGATGCTGGAGGATGCCAGGATCCCTGCCGACTGGTGGTTGATGCTCCCTGCTGCAATTTGAAAGCTGCTACAGCCTCAGGATAAGGTTTCCAGTACAAACACTTGGAGGTTTTCACTCCAAGTTTATGTTCCAAGACTAATTTCTCAATATTCATTTAGGGAGTCTGCTTTTCTGTGGGTGTAAATTGGTGTACCTCCACCACCTTGGAGAGGTCTGCACTGATTTATATCAGCTGAGATGCTGACCCCAAATTTGCAGTTTGCACAAATGTTCCTGCCAATAAAACTGTTATTTAAAGTATTCACAGAAAGTGAACCCAGGAGGCATGTGAACATGGTCCAAACAAATCTAATTAAAGCTTTCATCCAGAAAATTCTTCCTTGCTATAGAACAAGAATCCATACATTAATACTTGTCCTCACTTCACTGGGGCTAAAAAACTCAGTTTGGAGGCCCAGGGTAACTAGTGCCAGGCTGAGCACTCACAAGCCAGCTCCAGAAAACCTCAGAGCTCCTTTGGTCTCCCCCTGCATCCCCATCTTTACAGTATCTTTCTGGATGGCTCTTAGCTTTGTAAAGAAGCTCACTGCTTAATTCAGACCAGTTGGGCTGGGCTGCAGCAGAGCAGAGCCACATGCTGCTGCCTGTGCTGGGGAAGCAGCTAAAGGAAACATCCTGGCAGGGGCTGGCAGGAGCTGGGGAGGACAGAGGTGCCAGCATCAGAGAAACTTGGGTGCCACCAGCTTGCAGAAACATGGTGGAGCTGGTCCAGCTGTTGCTTCTCAGCTGACCCAGTGGCTGGGGTGCTGGCTTGGCAATGTGAATTCAAGCCCTTTCTTTGGGTAGATCCTGTCTGATTTTAATCACTGATCACTTGATTTGCACAAACTATCACAGTACACCTGCCCAGGAGGAGCTGATCCAGCCCTTGCAGCAGCATTTCAGAAGGCTCCGTGTTACCCATATACCCCCCAGGATACTGGCTGCAAAAATATAGACACGTGATGCAGCACGTTACAAGCATCACTGTTTTACTGCCTCAGTATTAACAGTGCTGGTGCGTGAAACTTCTCGCCTTTCAGCGCCTGCACAGCCACCCTCACCTGCCACCCCAGCCCATGCTGCTGAGACAAAAAATCCACCAGCAGCCTTGCTGGCAGATGAAATATTTCTTCCCTGGCTTGGAAAACACAAACAGGGTAGAGTCTCCCTTCCCTTCTTCCAGTGCTACCATGGAGGGGCTAAAACAAGCTGTGAGTTCAGCAGGGAACAAAACATGGCAGAGATTGCATTGCACCACTCCCAGCAGGATCAGGGCACACAGAGAAGGCAAGGAGAACCTGCTGCAGCTGCTGGGTGTCCCACAGGGTATGGGCACACATTGGCCCCAGTCCCAGGCTGGGCTGCTTTCTGAGAGCATCACTCCCAGCACTGATTCTCTCACGCCACAGCGATGGGGCAGCCTACGTGGATGCTGTACAGGGGCATCTCATGGTCACAAGTGGGAGACGAGGACCAGATCTGCAGGAGGCATCTCTGGCCAACTAAAGTCCAAAGATGGGGGCACATAATCCCTTGCTGGTCTAGCCTCTTCCCATTTTCTCTGCTCTTGTCTTTCTCCCTTGTTTTAGCTGACACTAAGTGGGAATCACCCCATCACTCACCTTTTTCTTCCTCACTGCCTCTCCAAGAAGCTAAACAAACCAATTCAAACCCACAAACCACTTTCATCTGCCCTCCTAAAACCCCATGTTTTTCTGCAGGATTCCAGCAAGACAGCCCTGCAGGCCTTTTCCAAGACAGGAGAAACTTCAGACAGCAACAAAAATGTGTAGAATTTAGCCTATTCTGTTCCCTTACCTTTTAGTGACCTCCAGGGAGCTTTAGACAGGCAGCATCTTCCCTCACTCCCTGGTGTGCCCCAGGACAGCTCCTGCCAGCCCAGGCTGCCTGCTGGGGAATGAGACACAGAAATGGAAAAAAAAGAAAGAGACAGGTGCAGAAAAAAAACATGAGTTGACTGCTAATGTAAGAATTATTTCCACACACATTCCTTGTGCAACTCAATGGCTAGAGCAAGATCTTTCAGTGCAAGGTGTGCTCCTCATCCCTGCTCCCACCCTGCCTGGCCCAGGGCAGTGCAGAGATGCACTGAGATGGGCACTACTGACAAGTCTGTGGTGGGAGACAGAAGTTTCACACTCCAGGGACACAAGTTGTTGCTCTTTGGGCACGCCCCGGCTGTGGAGGGAGTCTGGCTGCTCAAGGGGACTCCTAAGTTTTAGGTTTATGTTCATCATATTCACCAGGAGGTTTTGGCCACTGTACAGCCAAAGAAATGCAAGATAAGTCTAAAACAGAAGGCTTGACCTCAGTAGTACCTCATCACACCCCCTTTCCTCCATCCCATTGCCAAGGAATTGCCCAAGGGCACAGACATCCTTGCCCCATGCAGGGAACCAAGCCTGGATATCGCAGGACAAAAAAATTTGTCTCCTGTCACTGAGCCAGAGAGCAGCACTGCACAGAAGGGACTGCTCCTTCTGCAGCACCAGGGCTGATAGCCAAACTCACTGCTGCAGCTCACCAGAAAAATCCCATACATGGAGCAGAAGATAGAGAAGTCAAAGGATGTCTTGTGTGGCATTGCAGAAGGAGGCTGGGGCAACAGAAACTGCCCAGACATGGAGGATGCTCTTTCTCCAGTTCTCTAGCCAGGGAAGCAGCTGGCTTTTGCCCAGACACCACGGGTTTCATGATGTGTCTGAGAAGAGCAACAAGCATCTCCCAGGATGGTCCACTGAGTCATGGCTGCTCTGCCTGGGGATGAGGCCTCCAAGGGGTGCAGCACCCAGGGCAAGGCTGTCTGAGGGACAGACACTCCCAGAGCAGATTTCATTGCATTCCCACCTTGGCTGGGACATTAACCTTGACCTGGAGGTCTTGTACATCAGAAGCCAATTCATTCCCTGTGCCCAGCCTGAGGGACAGGGTACACTACAAAAGGGTCACTCAAAGCCACTCAGGGGCTGTGGAGGACACCTGCACATGCCACAGCTGCCCAGCACTGCCAAGCATCCCACTGGGCTCCCCTGACGATCAGGAAGCACAGCAGGACACACACCCTGCCATCTTCTCTGGGAGAGTGCTTTACAAGCATGACGGATGAAATGAAAGAGCAGGAGAACTGTAAACAAGCTAATTTGAGTGTCTCCCTGGGGCCTTGTCAAGTCAGCTTCAGCTCCAGTCAACACCTCTCACATCAGCCAGAGCCCAGCCCCAAGGGACCAGTGTGCTAATGGATTTCAGGTGCTCCAGCAAGGCATGGAGGAAGAGCACAGGGAAGGCTCTCCCTCCTTCCCACCCTTGTCCCTCATGAAGTCCCCTCAGCTGGCTCCTGGCTCTGCTCTCAAACAGATTTCACTGCATGATGCTAATTTCTAGGCTACCCAGCATGCATTTCTAAGGAATGCTTCTGACCAGAGTGGAAAAATATGCTTTCACCCCCAAATTAAAGTTAAGTCAGAGCCAAAAGCAAACACAAAAGCATGAAGAGCACCCATCAAAATCAGAGCTTTTTAATTAGACATACAGAGATAATTTCCTGCCCAGGTCTCTTGTTTCCTTCCCCTTTCCCTGCTGAAGCCTCTGAGCCAGCAACCCACCTGTTTCTAACCCAAAAGCTCCTGTGCCACATTTCCCAGCAGAAGCAATGTGGAATTCAATGGAAAAAGTAAAAGGTCAGGATGGAGCCATGCCAGGGCTGCAGAACACAGCTAGAACAAGAACACAGCTGGGAATGGACTTCCAGAAAATGTCCATCCTTCCCAATGACAATCCTCAGATGTCCTAGAGATGATACACCGAATGCAACTTGCCAAGGAGGAGGAGTCCTCACTGCAGCTTGGGAGCCCAAGCATCATGGAAGAGGCAATGGCAACTCCAAGTGGCAACTGGGAAAAGCAAGAACCTGGTTTGCAAGTGCAAAGGAGCAGGAAATTATGTAGGCAAGCATCCGATCTGTGACAAACTGGGCCACCGACACATGAGACAGGCAATGAAACAAAGAGCCACTGATGAACCCGGCAAGCCACCGTACAGCCAGCAGCAGATGTGTTCAATTAGCCCAAGAGCCAATATCCAACCAAACACCAACCTAGCCAGCAAAAAAATAGACAATAGACTACTTGTTCCATCAAACAGATGAGTTAATAGCAAAAACGTGCAGGGAGTGAGCAAGCAGCCAAAAACCCACGCCAGCCACTCAATAAGTCAATTAACCAAAGACCCACATAATCAACCACTTAAGTGGAGCCGAGCAAATAACTCACAATGAGTTATTTATCCATTGAATTTAGTCTCCAGTTTTGCTTGGGCCATCTCTGTGAGCACATGTCAAGTCCCTTCAATTGATTTTCAATTAATCTCATTTTGGCTTGTTTACTCTGTGCATGGCTGGCCAAAAGTTAAGATTTGAACTACACTCATTAGCTCTGATTGCCCAGGAAGATTAGATGTTGCTCTCTAGTCTCAGATTAGATAAGCATAGCTTTGCCAGTGAATCTCAGTCCCCAAAACGCTTGCACAGGACTGCCTAAGCAGCCAGGACACGGCGATCACATTATTCAAAGACAGAGCTCAACAAGCTGTTACTGAGCACTTATCCAGCCATCCAAGTTCAACTAAATAGTCCCGCAGGAAGGAGGCTAGTGATGCTGCTCAAGATCGGGAAATTGGAGGGTTCAGGTTTAGTGCCCTAAGGTTTGGTCCCATTTCTGGGGATCTTCTCCATCACTGCAGGACAGTTGCTGAGGACAGCTTCATGGCAGGCAAGGATGGCCCAGCTCTGCAGCTACAACCCCTTGTCTAGGGGGTCCTCAGACCCTACCTGGAGTATTGCAGTGTCTTCTCCACAGCCACAGCAGGGCATCCTGGCAGACCTCAGCTCCTGATTTAGTGTCACCATTTGAGAAGTGCCTTCATGGTGGCAAGCTAGGGGACATAGCCAGGCCAGCTCTTTCTGGCAAGGGCCAGGGACATAGCAAGGCTCTGATTGTATCTGGATGTTCCAGGCATCACCAGAGCATTAAAATAACAGTGACACCACACTGAAAAACCCAGCCACCTAACTGGGAGCTTGTCAGCGGAGAGACTGTGCTCCCCATCCTGTGAGCCTTTGAGGAAAGGGCTGAAGGTGGCACAGACTCCAGGGCTGCTGTCATCCTCCTCCTGGTGCAGAAATGCCTGCCTGCCTGCCTCCCTCCCCTGCCTCACACCAGGCTCTTTCACCTGCTGCCAAGAGACCACCCATCTTCTCATATAGATGGTCAAACATGAGCCCAGACAAAGTCCTTCCTCTTGTGGAGCCACGTCACAGTAGGATTTTGCCCATGCCATGGGTCACACTGCATTTTACAGAGCCAGATGCTACCAAGCCATGGCCATTTCTACAGCAACACTATGGATGATGGGGAAGGTACCATTCCTGGCCTTTTCCACCCCAAGTTGACCACAAAGAGAAACAATCCAAGCAGGCTGGGCTAGCTCCAAGCGTGGCCCCACACAGCTAAGGGAGCTTTATATCCCTCTCCTCCCGGGGCTGCCGCAAGTTCTTTGTATTCGGTACTGGCTGGGGAGGAGGCATGTGCTGCCGGCTCGGCGCTGCCAAACCACATTGTCAACTGCTTCGCTGCTGCCTGTGAATCTTAATCCCGCAGGCAATATATAACCAGCGGGAACAACACCATCTTTGCGGCGCAAAGCGGAATATCAGAAGACAACTGCTATCTCCTGCCTCTCCAAGAGGCAGTCACAGGGACTGTCGGAGATTAGGACTAATAGTACTTAACTCACTTCAGCAGCCAGCTGATCTAATGATCCTTACACACCCTTATGTCCTAATGAATCGCATCTGATTTTTGGCCCAGCTCTGAGCACAGAGCAGCAGCACGGCTCAGACTTTGCTGCTTTCGTACTCAGAGGGCTGTGCAAAAAATCACTGCCCTCATTATCCTTGCAAATCTGGCCTGTGTTTTTAATCTAGACAGCATCTCCTGCAGCTCCCACTGCAGATTTGGGTTTGAACTCGACTTTCAAAGAGAATTGACCTCTCAAAAGCCAAGCTCGGCTGCAAGCATCAGGCTTCGGCTTCAAGACCAAACAAAAACCACTGATTTCACATTATTTCCATGCAAAGCTATAAATCAGCTCAGGCTTGGCTTGACTCTAGGCCAAGGCTTGACTGAAAGGTTCATGAACCTTAAGGAATCTTTTGACAATCTTGGTCTGAGATTCAAATTTGTAATGAAACCCCAAAACAGTGAAGCTCTGCTAGTTCCATGTAATTTCAGGTTTTGTTGTGAACATTTCATGCAGCTCTGGGGACATACTTACACCAGCATAAACCCAGTTACTCCTTAAAAATCAATAGAACTGGCCTGGATTTATGCCGGTGTAAGAGCAATCAACCCAGCCCAGAAAAAGTTATTTTTATTCCTTGCCTTCTGTTTTGCTAGAATCCACCCAATAAAAGTTCCCAGCCCGAGTCCAGACTGTAGAAATGCAAATGCCAGTAGAGCATAAACCCCAGCGTGTGTCTGGAGGAATTCGTGTAAATCAACAGGGTTATTCCAGCTGCATGAGGCTGCTGTGTCTCATGTGTGACTTGATCAAGCTCAGTGAAAACCAAGGAGAACCCAAGGACCTTTCTTCCCATCCCAATCTGCTAGTGCCCCAAGGGGCTTCTGTGAGAGGAGACATTCAGCTGTTGCTGAAGGGCCAAAAAATCACCATGCCCCATCAGACTGACCTCAGGACAGGTTCCCCCAGCCCCCAAGGGCTGGCTCCTGCTCCCTTGGTGTGGTGTTGGGCTCTCAGCAGGTCCGTCAGGCTTATTCCCACTGATTTTTCCACACAGCCTCAGCTCTAATAAAGAAAACTGAGTTTGTGCTCTGGAAAGAAAATGCTGTGGGGCTCAGGGGATGCTGTCCTCCACCCTTGCTCTAATTTTATAGTGTATTTGCAGCCGTGGGTCAACATCAAATTGCTCCAAATGGGAGAACTGATGTGAGGTGCTGGGCCAAAGCCCATTTAACCCCTTTCTGTCCCAGCACAAGAGCCCGTCTCCACAGGTCCAGCTGGATGGCTGCTGGGGTAAGGTACTTCTGCTCCCTGGTCTCCCACTTGCACAACAGAGAAATCCTGGGCTCTGAAGCCTCGTGCACAAGCAGAGCATGGCAGCCAGGTGTTGAGCTCCATTGCCCTGCAGTAACATCAGCCCTTTCAACAGAGCCGCTCCAGATGCGTGCTGCAGCAGCACTTGGCCTGGCACCAGTTACTGCTCCTTCCTATGCCAAGCGCTTCCTGCAGCAAGACAGCAAACAGCAGGAATTCCCTGTATTGGCTTATTTTAAAAAGTTTCTTATTGCAAAAGTTTAAGACCTAACTGGAAGCTGGAACTGTTTATTTACCTGGGCACTCGCAGCAGCCCCAGAGGTGTAATGCAAGGAAAGGCTCTCGCTCCCCATCTGCGCCCCAGCCTCCCCAAAGGCTGGCAGGCAGCTCTGCTTTCACAGCTCCTTTTAATACCCAGGAAGCCACTGGCTTTCCTAGGCTAATCTCAGCTTGCCAGAGCCTCCTGCCCTTGTTTTAATCCCTCACCTGCTCCCAAGGGCTAAGGTGCTTTGATGCATGCTGCCTCCCATGCCTCGGGAAGGAAGGTGCTAAGGCAGCCAGGCCATTGCTTTGGCACTCATTATCATCCTACCTGTGCTGCTAGGAAGCTGGATTGGCCCTCTGCCTTCCCTGCTAGGCTCTTCAGAGGTGTTAAGAGGGAAACCCTCACTCCCTGGCAGCATCTTGCTGACCCAGTCCTGTAGGTGTACTGAGATTTAAGTGTTTGTCCATGTAAGAAAATCCATCATTGATTTGCTGCCCCTTGATATGAATAAGTAATGGTGCCCATCTTGGAGGCGTTTGATGTGTGATCAGCGGGACTTTGGGTGCTGGTTGTGCCAGGCTGGCTCCCTTCCACATGCCCTGGGCAGGCTTGGAGCAGGGTTTTGGAAGGGCTCCCCACAGCAATCCTCTGTGCTGGGTGTGGGACTCATTCCCACAAACACTGGGTCATCCCATGGCCATGTTTCCTAAGATATGGCCTTTATGTTCCTGGGGTGAAGGGGCCATCATCACTGAGGGTCTGGTCTTCCCAGCTAATTTAGCCATATGCTGAAAGCACCACACAGGCAGTCGGACACCTCCTGAGACCACAAGACCAAGTCTTCTGTGGCCGTGCAGCACCTGCCCAGCAAGGCCAGCATATGCCTCAATGCATGGGTATAGCTTACTCCTTATGTCAGTGGTCTCACTCCAACACACAATCCCAGCCAGTGTGGTACCTGTCTGCTGCAGCATCTTGGAGCTTTCCTTTGGCCTGATGCACTAACAAAGATAAGATTCCAAACCTTGGGTGCAAGCATGAGCTTAGTCCTAAACTGACCCCATATTTAGGTAGACAGGAACCTTAATGTTGAGGGGCACCACCTTATTTATCATTACAACTGCTACTCATTTGTACTCACATTATAGTTTCCAGCAAAAAACACAATAGTAAAGAAAGTATTAGCTCTTGTCTTACCAGGAGTTGATTCCAGGAGCAAGATGAGCAATCAAGAAAGAAGGCACACCATTGTCAGGGAATAGCAAGATCAAGATTGGGATGGAGGATGAACCAGGAGCCAAGGGCAATGGCAGCACAGGGGGTACCTACACTGATGGGGTGTAACCCGGCAGGCACCAAACAACAGGTAGAGCTGGGCAGGGCACATTGAGGGCCCCAGGAAGCAATGAATCACATCCAAGGTCCATCCAGGGAGCGCAGTCAGAAGCAAAAGCAACCAGAAAGAGGACTGGAGATGACCTTCAGCACATGGCAAAGCCCCATCCAGAAGCAAAAGGCATGCCTCCAGCCCAGCCTAGCCCAGGCAGAGAGAGAGAGTGCCCTGAGGCTGAGCTTAAATAGAGCCCAGGGTCCATGGGTCAGGGGTGTGGGTGGGGTCCCAGGTGAGGCTGGTCCAGCCAACTGATGTGCATTAAGGTGCACCTGAAGGTGCTATGGGGCACCGGCAGATGTGCGTGCAGTACTGCGGTACCGAGGGGAGGCTAGCCCAGATGTTTAGAGGTGCCAGGTATTGGAAGGTGCCTCTCCCCCTCACTGTCAATAGCACAGAAGAAAATCAGAGTTTCCAGCATTCACCCAGCTTCTTCTCAGGGCTGTGAACTGGTGTTGGGAAGGTGGTTTCATGGCTCTGCTGTCAGCAGGGAACAAGACCAGCCTCTCCCCGGCAGCAATGCTGAACATCTGCCACAGCAGGCCAGGGTTCCCCCAGCAGTGATTCTGGCAGGAACCGGGACCAGCGATCCATGAATTCAAGAGAGGGACTGTGCGTTGAATGCCTTGCAGCAGACACCAGGAGTTGGCCCCTGAACGCTACACAGGAGGGGAGAGAGCCCACTGGGGAATACAGAGTTACTCAAATTGGATGCAAGCTACATTTTATCTTATTGGAGTGGGTTGGGAGGTGATGTAATCACTCAGTGCGCTCGTACGTTTGGGATCAGGACGAGATGCTGTTTATCATGAGCTGACAAGTCAAGGAAGGATGCGAGAAAATGATCTGGGACTTCCCATGCAGGACTTGCTGGAGCTGTGAACCGGAGTGGAGACGTGACTGGAAGCCGTAAGGATTAATGGCCCCTGTGCTGCTGTACAAGGCGCGAATGAATGAAATTCTGTTCCCCTTACAAAGGAATGCCATTAATTCAAGGGGAGATAGTCCAGATTTTTCTCCAGTGCGATGAAAGTAGAATTTGGCCCTTGATCTTGCACAGAAAACGCCTGTCTAGCAAGTTTTGAGGCACTTCTTTCCATTTCTCTTTTGATTTGATTGCATTTTCTTCTGTAGAAACATTTTTTTTCCAGTAAATGCAGAGAGAAAGGAAAAGGAGATAGGCAGGCAGGCAAGTAGAGAGCCCGACAGTCGGGAGTGAAGGAAAAACAATTGAGCAGAGGGGAGCTGTGTCTGGAACACGGGGAGTTTCTCCCCCCCAGGCACTGGGGTGTGAGGTGTGAAAAGCCCCGGGGGTGGGAGGTCTCCAGCACCTTTGTAGCCTCTTTGGCTGGAATTCATAAGTAAATACGGAGTTGACTGAAACTGCTCCTGCTTGCCAGCAGCCCCTCTTCGGCACTCAGTGGAATTTGGGGCAGGAGGGGTCCAGGTGGGATCCGTATTTGCTCACATTCCTTTTCGTGTGCCGGTTTCGGGATGCTGGTGCAAAGCAGAGGACGGCGGCAGTGTGGTGTGTGCGGCCAGGAGGGGTGATGGGCTCCCTTGGCTCGTGGTGGCTTCATGGCCTGGTAGCTGGTCTGGAATGGAGCACAGGGGCAGAGTTTTGTAGTGCAGAGGACCAGGTGGGTGAGCTGGGAGCCTGAGGCTGGTACTGGAAGCTGGGCAGGGATAGGAACCCCAGGCAGATGAGGCTGTGCCATCTCCCAGCAAGGTCCCCAGGGAGCATGAGGAGGCAGTGCCCCCACTGAAATCCTGTGAGCACACTAATGCAATGGGTCCTCTGCCCCATGCGTGCCTGGTTCCCAGGAGGAACAACCGGGCACATGGCCGCCCGCCAGCCCAGCCCCTCTCCTCTGGGCTCTGGTCCCACCAAGTTTCCAGCCATGGGGTGCTCTGGGACCCTGCCAGAATACACTTCAGAGCTATTTCTGCTCAAGCTCTCTAACCTGTGTCTTTGCTATCCATCCCAGCAGGGAACTTCACCTAATTCCCTGAATGAAGCTGTCAGTGCCTTTTCTTACGGAGCAGCTGAGATGGAGCCATTTTGCTGTGTCTCACCCAGAACAGTGGCAGGCTGAACTCTGCCGAGCTCCTCTGCCTGCCATGTAGCATCATGTTTGCCACCCACGTCCTGCTTGGAGCTTCTCGTCGCTGGCAGGATGCAGTGGTACGACAATCTACAAGCAGAAGCAGCAGATGTTTGTTAAAAAAAAAAGAAAGAAAAAAAAAAGGCAATAATCCAGAATTTTGCTGATATAAACACAATACCAGCACTGAATACAACTGAAGGAAGACAAAAACATCCCAAAGACATAAAACATCAGGCCCCTTGGAGAACCTCCAAGCTACATGCACCAAACTCCATCAGCTTTGGAGAAATGAGTGCTTAACCCCTTTTCGATCTTTTTGTCAGTTCAGTCTTCGAAGATTTATAGTGGACTGTTTGAATGAGGGATCTTCCTCAGCATGTCCTGCTCCTTTAATTACGGGTGAGAAAACTAACAGCCACCCTGCAGACACCCGTTTGACCATCCTGTTCCCCTCCCCATGGGATACATGGCCCCTTCCTCGCCGTCAGTCCCTGCCGCCTCCGCAGCCCTGCCAACACATCGTGGTCCTGCCGCAGTACTGGGGATGCCCGTCTGCCGAACACCTGGTGCTCAGATACCCACTGGTCCCCATGAGCCGTGCTGGAGGCCGTCCCTGGCATGTTCTTTTAGGAGAAGGGTGCCCTGCTGCCGTGCTCCCCTGCCTGCACTGGTGATGCACCACCGGGTGCAGGAGTCGGCGTGAGCCGGTGAGGGCAGGGCAGGCAGCATGACCAAGCGGCATTGCAAATTCCTCGCTGCCGGCGCCGCTCATTCCCAAGCCCTAATTACGACGGTGCTGCAGGGACCAGCCTGGCGCGGCTGGATCCTGGGGTCAGGCCAGGCTCCGAGGGCCAGCCGTGCTCCAAAGCCAGCGCTGATGTATTTTGACAGGACTTAAGGACACCTGCTACTTTTGGAGATTTTTCTCTTTTGCTAGCGAGCTTTCAAATGAGCGTGTGCGTGTTGACAAGGGCAGATATCACTGGAGGGTGTTGAGGAGGGAGCAGGAGGGAAATCTCCAGAGAACATGTCAGGAAGCATTTTTCTCGGCTGCTCACCCTATGGTGAGCAATGGGCACCAAGGAGCTGGCATCCCTTGGTCCCAGTTTGTGTGTGCTAGCTTCGGTTATGAGGCCTTACCATATTCTTTTTAACGGCACTTTAAAGCCAATTAGTAGCTTTAATTTATGAAGACCACACACATGCCCAACCCTTGTATTTATGCTGGATGGCTTCCATTTTGGAAACTTTCTCAGCTTTCTGTCCATCCCTGGGACGTTTCCAGGACTCCACCTTCCCCTGCCCAGCCCTGTGGCCTTGGGGGAGCTGGTGGGATTCACAGCCAAAGCATCAAGAGGGAAACCGAGCTACCAACCTTTCCCATCCATCAGAAACATCTCCAGCTGAGCAAAGCACGTGCTCCAGGCACGGGACACGGACTGCATTAACTCATGAAATAGAGAGACTTAAACAATGTTCTGCTCCATGGGTGTAATACAGAGAAGGACAAGCTTCTTTCATGCCAGTGCCAAGCCTCGTGGGCTGCGGCTGAGACTCTCCACCCCAATAGATCCAGTGGTCTTGATGGATTTGCTCCAAACAGGCATCGGAAATCAAAACCAACCCCGTATATTCAGTTCACCCACTCTATTAGTCACCCTCTGTCCTTTCTCCACCTTCTGTCCCAGTTTCCCTACTCTCCCCACCTCAGGAGCTGCCAGCCCAGTAACCATTGAGGCCAACCTCGACTCTCCCAGCCTAGTTCTCCTGCTGCAGGGTGACGCTGATGCACAGCGGGCAGGAACAGCAGGACTGAGCTTCACCTGCCAGCGCAGGAGCTGGGCATGGGAGATCAGCTGCCTGCTTTAGCACGGGCAGGTTCTCAGCAGGAGCCACGGGGAGCCCAGCAACGTCAAAAGGTGTTTTTCAGCCTGCGAGCCGCCATCCCATCCCACACCGTGTTACAGTGCAGATCTCCTTCGTAAAGCGCGTGGTGGAGTGATGTAGAGCCATGTTGGCCAGATCTCCCTGTGAGTTTCCAGACACATTATATATATCTATGTATATATATAGCTGCTGTTTTGCAGCCAGTGGGAAATGAAGGCTGTTCTCAGCCTTGTTCCCTTTCTGTGCATTATCCACGCTCCCCTTTGCTGGCATCCACTGGACCCATTCTTAGTATGTATCAGAGGAAAAACCAGGAATTCAATAGGTAACGAAGGTGTTTGATGTCTTCTCAAACTGCTCCCCCACCTTTCCAGGAGTTTTTTGCTGGGCTGGAGTTGTGGGATCGTGTGAGAAGGGCTGGAACGAGCATCGCTGCACATCTCCCCTGGCGTCGGAGCCTCTCCATCTGATTGCTTTCATGTGCAAAAGGCAAAACAGAAATGCACCTGACCTATGAACCTTGGATGGGCCCTTTCACCACCTCAAAGCAGTTGACATTATCTTTGTTTTACCTCCTTCCTCTCTTTTCTCCAAAGCCTGGACACTTATGCCAAGTCCGGTTCTCATCACATCTGTTCTTTCAAAGAATTGGGAGGTCCCAAGACCAGTCAGTCCCAGAGTCAGGACTCTGACATCTGGTTCAGCCTTGTCTATGAGTCACTTGGGGAGCTTGGGAAAGTCACGTAACTATTCCCAGCCAGTGCAGCTGACTGCTGGGGCGGCACAAGTCCCACCCTGGTGGGCCCCAGTTGGCCACTCTTCTCCAAGGCTTCACCTCCGAGCACATGCCAAGTGCCTTGAGCTCTTCTGATGGAAAGGCCCTTGCAAATGCCCCACGGTCTGACGTCCTATGATGGGAATATAGCTGTCCTACACCAGCGGTCCTCTGCCCGTCCATCTCCAGAAGAGGAAGGTGCAGAGGTGCTCTGTGTAGTCTTGCATCAGACATCGAGACTTCAGCAGGCACATTCATGTGATGCCATTTTGTGGGACTTACCTGCTGCTCCCCTCTGCCCTGCAGCCCACTCTATCCCACTGTTTCAGAGAGATTTCAACTGTTTTATTGCATTTGCTTCTCAGAACCATAGTCTGATCACAGCTTCCCTGGTGTCAAGCTGGAGAAGCACCGCCAGTCCCAGCTTTAAGCCAAGGTTAACTGAGCAGAGCCTGGCCCAGTGTGTGTTAATTGTTCACAGACTCATTACTGCCCTTCCCTGGTCTTTGTTGTTTCCTTGGAGAGGCTGGGAGCCGTGGACCTTGTGCGTGCCGGGTCCCAAGCGGAAAAGCGCAGCAGGAATGGGAGCTGGCAGTTCCCGGCCAGCGGTTGTTGTGGGGGATTTTGTTCCACCGCCTCTGCTGGGGCTTTGTTTTTCCATCTCCATCCAATGAAATAAAGTTTCACATGTCGTGAAGTCCTGCGGATGGAGCTTGGGAGCTTTACTTTTGCTTTTCTCATCCTTGTGAAGTGGCTGCCCCCACCAGCCTGACTGGCTCGAGTGCCACCTCCAACCCCCTTGGCCGAGGGTGCTCTCCTGGGGACTCTGGTGACGCTTTTCCCAAAGGACAAAATTTCCCTGGACAAAACCTGGTGGCTGTGGGACATCACTCAGGACTGTCCCTGCCATGTGTGGCAGGGAGCGGATGTGAGCCTGATGCCTGGCTGGAGCAGTCGGGGGGACAAGGAGCCCAAGCATGGCAGAAGAAGGGGACCCTTGCAGGGACACCCCTGGGACTTCCTGCTCCTCTCATGGTGGGACCCCAACTGTCCACCCCGGCTGCTTGGCCAGGCTTGAGGCTTCGTGCTCCTGGGATTCATCCAGACCTTTCCCCAAGACCCCCCTCCCCTTTCCTGCGAGCCCGGGGGCTGTACGGGGAAGGAGGATGGGGGGAACAAAGGGGAGGGAGCATATTTAGGCCCCATTATTTCTGCTCACAGACGTGGCAGTCCCTGCGCACGCTGCAGCTCCAGCACTGCCAAGCACAGCCCAGCCTGCTTTTATGTTTCCTGCCTCTGCTCGCAGGCAGCCCCGGGACAGCCCAGCACCGAGGCACCGCACCGGCCGGGACCCCCGCCGAGCTGTCTGCACTGGGAAGGATCCAACCCCCGGGGAACTGCGAGCCGCTCTGAGCAGCACGGGGTGCGGGCAGTGCAGAGGAAGGGCAAGCCGGCTGCGGGAAGAGGAAAATCTGATGTGCTGTCCTGGTGTCTTCTCTCCTGGTGTGGGTCGGGAGATGCCCACCACCAGCCAGGGTGATGCCCCCACCTGCATTAACCCTTCCATGGGGAGGGCCCAGGAGGGGTCTGGGGCTTGATGGTTTACATCAGCACAGCCCAGATCCAGCCCTGATCCCACAGGGAAGGTCCTGCCCCTCCTGTTCTCCAGTTGTGCTTGGGAAGGATGGGGGATCCCTGGGGAAGGCTGACACCCAGGAGCTGTGACCAAGGCTGTGTGGGGCACCACACTCATGGGAACATCCCACTGGTTTGGCTCTCCTGGGACATCCAAATTAGTGTCACCGTCTGCAGCAGGTCACAAACCAGGCAGCCCTCTCTGCCCTCCACTGCTGTCACCACAGAGGTCGAGGTCTAACCCGCAGCAGAGCAGAGAGGGTCAAGTTCTCCTAAAAGTCAGGTCTGTTGTGGCCTGGGTCTTTCTGGGTCCTTCGCTGCATCCCAGGAAGAACAGCTGCACTTGTGTTTTCGGAGGATTCCTGCAGAATTAGGGGCTTCCCAGAAATGGGACCTGGGTGTCACATAGGACACCTGGAGCAGGGAGAAAGCAGCCCCCCAGCAAGGAAACGGCTGGGCTGGGAAACTGCGGAGCAGGTGGCAGAGGGAATAAGCAGCCCAATGGCCTCAGTCAGAGGCAGGCTGGTCCTTTTTTGGGTGCTCAGCCTCGGACCCCAGTTTCTTGGAAAACCATTTTTTTGCAGCATCCCCACCAGGCAGTGGGGAACCAGGCTGTGGCCCAGGTGGAAGCCTGCCGGCTCCTCTCCTTCCCTCCGCATCCCCGAACCTGGCAAGTGCCGCTGCTGAGATACAAAGAACAGACATTTCGTGGTAGACACACACTCATGTCCCCACTGTGTTTGCAGCCTGGCTGCTTTTGCTCCCCCAAACAGGCAAGCCCGAAGCTTCCCCTCTGCCTCTGCTGCATTTTGGGTCCACTTCTCTGATGCCATAAATAAAAGGCAGGATATAAATAAATAAATAAAAATGATAATAAAAAATCCTTGCATAAACACTTAAATCAAAACGACCCCGTCTGTGAATGAAGGGAAAGAAAAGGCGGATCCCTCCCTGGAAGTCTCGAGAGCTTCCAAAAATAGGCTGTGGCCCCAGCCAAGGCGAGCACGGCCAGGGTTTGCTCGGTCAGCGCCAGCTCCGGAGGAGAGCAGCAGTTTCCCAGCCACTCCTGCCCTGCTCCAGTGCCTGCGGATAGACGGACCACGTTCCACTCACCAGGCGCATGGCAGCGGGAAATCCCTTCAAACCTCAGGGTGAAATTTTATTTTGCTGCTTAAAGCCAAGCAACCCACGGGCCACAAAACACCTCGCAGGAAGGTGTGCCGAAGGTGGGCATACTGGGATGGTAAAAAGGGTCCCATGAGTGTGCGTGCCCCAAATTTCGGCACTCAGCTGCCTTCCAGCCATCATGATGGTTGTTATGCAGACCTAGAGGATTTTTCCCCCTTTCCCAGGAGCCTCCACGCTGTGCTCGTACACAAGATCGGATGCTTTCCACCTCTGGACACCCCCGAGAGCAGCGGCTGCTGGGGGTGGAGTGTGCTGGGGTGGCCGGGGATGGCAGAGGGACCGTGCCGTCCCCACAGCACCGGGACGATGCTGGCAGCAGCCCCTCTTCCCACCCTGCACTTCCCCAGGATTTGGGCTTCTCCCAAGCCTTGCTACAGGAACGCTCCTCACGCCGGCCACTGCCTCCCACATCTGGGAACCATGAGTGGAGCAATGGGGCCAGGAGATGGAAATTTGGGCTTGGCCCCGCTGGCTCACCTGTCTCGGCCCTGCACCCATCCCAGGGGCTGCGCAAACCCCTCAGCAGACCTTGGCACCCCTCCTCTTGTCGGAGGCACCCCAGGCCTGCCATATCTGGGCAGGCTTTGCCATCCCGCTGCGTGCGGGCAGGAGAGGCAGAGACGGAGCTGGAACTCCCGCTGAGCCGGCGGCTGTCTGCGCACGGGCAGCACAGCCAGCCCTCTCCGCCGGCTGGAGTCACATTCCTCCCTTAACCCGGCGTGCCGCAGTTCAGCGAGTGTGTGCACGAGCGCACACGTCCTCCAAGAGCCCCAGCCGGTGGCCAAGAGACTCCAGATGTTGGAGGAGCTGTGCACAGCTGCCGGCCAGCAGCGGCAGAGGGGGAAATAAAGAAATAAAGAATTGACACCCTTTCCTTTCCTTTTCCTTTCCCTTTTCCTTCCCTTTTCCCTTTCCCACTCAGGACAGAAGGGAAAAGCAGCCCCCAAGTCCAGGCTCCCGTGCTGGCACCATCCCTCTCTCCTTCAGCAGTGGTGCTGCCTGACCCGAGCACAGCAGCGGGACATTCCCATGTCCCATCCATCCTCCTCGGTCCATCCTCCTGTTCCCCAAGGCCGGGCTGTGCCTGCAAAGTCACCCTGGGCAGAGCCGCCTGCCTGGCTCGGCGAGGGGAACCAGCAGAGACCGTGGCATTACTGGAAAGAGAAAATCTCCCTGAATAATCAGATGGGAGCCGGGTGATCTCGGCTGTGCGGGGCCTGCCTGAGAAATGAGAGCATGGTGCAGGAATGTCAGGTATTTCCTCCTGCTCCCCAGTGCTAGAGGAGCCCCAGGTAAGGGGCAAGGGCAAAGGAAGGGACCGCTGCTGCTTCCCCGCGTCCCTTTGCTGCTGGGGAGCTCTGGGGCAACCTCCGAATCGTAAGCAAAGCTGCAGGGGTGGAAGTGAGACTGTGTCTCGCTGGTGAGATACAGATCTGATGCTGTCAGCTCAAATGGGAAAGGAAACGGAGAAAAAGCCTGCAAGAATTGCAGGAGGTTTTATTCGAAGATTAGATCGATCGAAACCTTTCTGCAGTGTGGGAGCTGGGAAGGAAGCTGCCGCAGAGGAGGCCAAGTTCTGCATTTAAAATGAAAGCATTTCCTGGGCCATCAGCCCAGCGTGCCTGCGGGAACGGGATGGGGAGGGTTTCACACAGGCACCAAAAACGCAGAGGCCCACAGACCCTCCTACATCACCTCGTCCTCAGCAGGGATGGGGAGGAATCACCCCTCAAAAGCGCAGGGGGATGCAGGAACGGAGAGACACCAGCCCCCCAGAGTTGAAGTCAGGTCACGGTCTCACTGCCCCTTGGTTGTGTTTCTTCCTTTGCGTGGCTTGTGGTTGAAACTCTAAACCAGCTCATCTGGCCGGTCAGCCGACTGGGAGCAGGGCTGCAAAGCTGGATCTTGGCACAAGCCTCGCATCGGCTCCGCATAGCCCCCAACCATTTGCACATGATGGAAAAGCACAGTAAAGCTTTCGCTTCTTAGTATGCATAAGCATCGCTGCCATTTCCAGAGAGGATGGAGAGGATAAGAGGCAGCCAGCAGCTTTGAAGGCTGGGGCAGGATGGAGAGGGGCTGGTGCTGAGGGGCAGAGGGATAACGGCACCTACAGCGAGAGGCTGCGCACGCAACGGGGCGGCGGGTTTCCATCCTGCTGAGAGCCAGGACCCGTGTGTTTTGGACACGCAAGCACCCCCAACGTGGAGCTCAGCTCAGGCAGTTTGAGAACCGGCAAAGACCCAAATGTTGTTGTGCCCGCGTAGGGTTCCCTGCTGCAGAACATGGCCAGGGTGCAAATGCCCCCCAGCCCCCCCCCGGTTTTCCTGGCCCGGTGTTTCCAAGCATTAGGTGTGCAAACGCAGCACTTCCCTGCAGCTGCACAGCAGATGAGCGGTTTGCCGCTTGCCTGGCGATGCTCTGCTCTGCCTGCAGACACTCCCTGATCACGCGTGGTCTTCCGAAATGCAACCAAGCAGCGAAAGAAACGAGCAGCTCTGTCCTTCCCATTAGTAAACTCAGAGCCTGAAACATCATCACCTCTGTGCTCATACCCAGGGATGGGGACAGGTCTCTGATTCACCAGCTCCCGGAAGATACTTATGAAATGGAAATCAAAGGGAACAGAGCAAAATAAGATGACCCCAAACTTAAAATCTATGATTTTGCTTTTACCTATTCCTTCCTCCTTACGTTTGTTTCTGAGCAGGAGGACTGGCCGTGCCGGCTATACCACATGTGAGCTTTGGCTTAAATCAACACAAACCCAGTCCCTTTCTGTGAAGAATATTACGTTTTTCTTAAAAAAGAAAGTTCGGCAGAGTTTCGCACCCTGCAGCAAGCATGGCGGTGGCAATTCAGGACCCTTCGGCTGAGCCTGAGAGCGGGGCATGGTCATCCAGTTTGGGTCCTTGGGGGACAGAGGGAGCCCCTAGTGCACCCACCTTGCCCAGAGCCCTGCTCTGGCATGCAGAGGGCTGTGGGGGTGTCCATGTTGCCCACCCACCTTTTTGGCATGAAGACCCTTCCCCTTCTTGCAGCCGAGGCACAGGGCTGAGCAAAGACCATCCCTTGTGAGCCAGCATCAGCTCCCCCTGTGAGCAGGGCACCGCAGCAGGGACAGGATCAGGCCCCTCTTCCCCTGGCCTCTGCGATCATTCGCTGTGGGGATGCCTGGCAATTATACAGCCCGCTGAAGTGTTGTAATTAGGGTATCGAATCATTTGGCAGCAGGAAAACAAGGACACAAAGCAGAGGAGGAGGAGGTGCTGGTGCTGCAGGTGGATACACAGGTCCAGGGGTGGGAGCAGCCATCGGACTTGCAGCTTTGGGGGTCTCAGTGTCCCCCACGGGGTTGCGGGGTTTTTGTCACTGGGAGCTCACGTTTTGCTCTCTCTTTTTTCACCTGGCTGAGGGCATGTGGGAGTTTTATCCTCCTGAGAGCCCTGCCCTGCTCCCTCCCTTCCCTCTTACACAGCCCAGCTCTCACCCAGCGTTTGGCTCCTCCTCGGAGCCGTGCGGTGCCAACGCTGCCGGGGCAGGGAGGCATCCTGGGATGATAATGGGGAGGACCGGGACCACTGTTGCATTTCTGGGAGGAAGAGATGGTGGCTTTTTCTTTTTTTTTTTTTTTTAAAAAAAAACGAAATCGGGTACCTGCCAGGAAAAAAAAAATCAAACATACTTTCCGTCGTGTTTTGGCTGTGGAAGTGAGGTTGTGACAGCCATGGAAAATGGGAGGGATTAGGTAATATGCTGGGATGTAAATGAATAAATAAATGAGGGAATGGAGGTGGAGGAGGAAGATCCTAGAGCAACCCCCCCATTTCCAGACCCAGCACCCCCCTACTGCCCCGAAGCCCCCGTGACCCGTAGGGAAGAGGCTGCTCCGGGAGGCATGCTGTCCTGCTGTGTGCTGGCATGGGGAGCACTTTTCGAACCGTGCCGAGAGATTCTGGGAGCAATAAAAAACAGCTTCGGGGTTTTTTTGGTTTTTTTTAGCCCTCCACTCCCCTCTCTTTTTTTTTTCTTTTCTTCTTTCATTCACTGCATTTCCTACAATCTGATTCTCTTCTCTCCAGCAAATACAGGTTTCAGATTCCCGAGCACGGGGCTGCGGTTTGAGAGGAGCAATGGAAACTCCCGTGTGGTGGGAAGGGGCCAAAGGCATGGGGGTGCCGGCGGGGAAGAAAAATGGGGCTGTTCTCACCGGGTGTGGAGGCTTACAGGGGCAAGGAACTAAAAACCCCACGCTCCGCTCCGCATGGGGCACGTTTTTCATTCAGCCCATCCTGTCTGAGGCTGAGCGTGATGATGCATCTGGAGCTGCTGCCATTTCCCATGCTGGAAGAGGAGACCTCAGAGGGTCCCATCACCCCAAAGCCACCCCAGGCTCCATGGGTGACCCACAGCGGGGGTCAGAGCTGGGTTTTCCAATGCCTCCTACCTGCTGCCACCTCTGTCCCCTGCCCATGCACATCCCATGGAGCACTTCCCCGCCTGGCTGATGGCCAGCGCCTTCGCCTGTCCCAGACAGCTGGGGGAGAAGCAAAAGTGCTTCTCCCCATTCCCGAGCGAGATCTTTATTTACAGGGACTTCAAATATTTATCTAAAGCGCAGGGCTGTGGGGGGGATGTCAGCACATGGCAGCTGGGTCCCCCCGCACAGCTCTCGCTGGACGCTGCAGCTCTGTCATCCCTCCGCACCTTCGGGCCATCTCCTGCTCTTTATTTATTGCCTTGAGGATCTTCCCTGCAGTAAATCACTGCTGGCAGGGTTGGTCTGGGGGTGATGGGATTCAGCTGCCCGCTGGGATTTTGGCTGTGACCTGTGGGAGCACCGCTCCTTCTCCTTACATGGGCTGGGTTAATCCTCAAAACAAGGAAAAACACTGGGATCTCCAGAGGCTATTTCCCTGGATCAGGGAGCTTTGAGGCAATTTGGAGAGCACCTTGAAAGCCATCCTCTTTCCCTCTCACTGCCTGCCATGAAAGCCCCCTCCTTGCCAGGTGTCATCTCAGGGCTCCTTCGTGCTCTCCATCCTGGCTCCTGAGGAAGCCATTTCAACCCAGGGCTTGCTTTCCAATTAGCAAAGTATTATTTCCAGCCCTTTGCAGCTCCAAAACAAGCAGGGCTTTTCCAATCGCCGCTCCCTCGGTGGCAGCTGCCAGGGCTGTGTGTCCTGACGGCTTCAGCATGGGATGAGTTTGTAACCCGGGGTCCGACTGCCGGCTCTGGGGCTGGAAATGGCATCCCTGGCTCCTCATGTGAGTGATGGGGGAGAGGGAGAGTTCACACCTTCTCCCACTCCCCCGCAGCCCCAGCACCCCCAGCTCATTCTCCATCCTGACTCATTGTCATCGTCACCCTCTGTCAGGATGTCCCCCCGTGCCCTGAGTGTGCACCCCACATGGGAGCCGGTGGATGGAGACTCCGTCCCAGCTCCAGCCTCAGCGCAACAGCACTTCTGGTTTTTGTGTTTTCTCTGGTATTTCTTCCCTTCTCTTTGTACGCTTCTCTTCACAACTGCAAAGGCAATGGGTAGAGGTGCACAGACAGAAGAGTGTGCTGGGACAGACACAACCCAAGAGGGGAACACTGCCCGCACCACCAGGCTGGAGGAGAAGAGGAGGCAAAGATGCTCCGTGCAAACAGGCTCTCCCACACTGCCTACAACATGGCTCTCAAAGGGAGGGTCTCAGTTCAGATCTGCCCTGCAAGAGCAGTTTGCCAAAACCCTGTAGAGAAGACCCTGAGAAACCTGTCTTTCTTGGGAGTCTCCAGGTTCTTGGGGTGCAGCTGTGACTCACCCCCCTGCCCAGCCCCAAAAGCAGTGCCTGGTCCAGGTGGTGCAGCCTCAGTGTGCAAAAGCATCCAGCATGCCTCAGTAAAACAGGGTGGGCTTCAGGAAAATGACCTTGCTGGGAGTCCCTGGAGGCACTGTGACCTTCGTCTCAATGAGGTTGCCCAGGACACATCAGGGAGCATCTCTTGAGTGGTCCATTGCTGCTGATGGGCATCCGCTGGGGGATGCAGGGACAGGACCAGGAGGCGTCTGGAGGATAGGTCTGGAGCTGGTCGTAGGCTTGTTAGGAATTCATTCCCAAACGAGTTTCTGAATGTGTTCCCATGTCCATCACCCATACAGGCTCCTCCAGTGGGTAGGCTGTCCGAGAATGGCTCAGCCTGGTGAAGACTGGCTGCTCACCACAGCCCATGGTCTCATCAGATAAAACATCCAATGAGAAAGAAAAATGAGTTTCTGGATTAGATTTTGGCATGAATAAACGCTCGTGCTAGAATTTGCCAGTCTTTCAGGAATTGCAAGTATTTTCCCAGTGTCAAATGTTCATGCAGATAATGTATAAATAATGACCTCGATTATGTCAGATATTACAATGAGCAGAGCTCTGGGCTTTGGTTTATAACAGTTTCTGCAAATCAGTGTCTTAACTTTTTGTTCTTCTCGGTAGATTCCTCATGCTCCAGTGCTTTGAGGCCAAACGTCTGTGTTTCTGGACAGGGCTGCAGCAGCCCGCCAGCACCTTCCTTGCAATGGGTCCAGGACATGGCAAAGGGGCTCCAGGCAATTTTGGGAGAGGTGTAGGGTGTGCGACCTCCTGGGGGCATCTGGCCACGTACCATGGGTCAGGCAGCCCTTTCCAAGGCACCTCCTGCAGCTCTCTGAGATGGAAATCCAGGCTGATCTGCAGCCCGGGAGCTGCAGAAGAGGATGAGGAAACATCCAAGAGGGAGCCGGGTGTGAGGGGGCCCCGCTGCAATCAGTCGGTCCGGGAGTGTTTCCCTGTGGGGCTCAGCAGAGCAGGAGGAACGTGGCAGCCAGCAGTTGCACCTTCAGAGAGAGCAACGCTGTCCCTGAGGCTGGGGGATGTGGGGGGTCCTCTTGTGCCCCCGCCCTGCCTCTGTGCCTCTTGGGGGATGGACCTGAGACAGGAGGGTGGAAGGTACCCGGGGAAGCTGGGGACTTTCCTAGGTGTGTCGAGCAATTAAAGATCCCTGATTCCCCTTGGAGCACGTCTGGGGATCAGCCGCTGTCCCCGTCCCCATCACTCGTGGGAGCACCTGGCATGTGCAGCAGTAAGACTTTTTCCCCCGCCCTGGTCCCAGGAGCTGCTTCCCAGAGTCGCGGGTGACTGGGGAAGATCTGTCTGCCAGAAGCACAGAAAAGCACCAGATCCAGGAACTTTGCTACTTCTCCAGCTAGAGAAATGACATCCACAGGCTGTGGGTGAGGAGAGCTGCGGTGGGAAGTAGCAAGGCAAATGCAAACTGAAGCTAATCTCAGGCTCTGTTTTTTCTCCAGATTGCTCTATTTATTCACAGACTCTTTGATAAAATTGGTAGAAAATCAGAGGCAACATACACTGCCTTCCAAATGCAAAGGGAGGGATAGAAAAAGAGCCAGAGGCAGCTCCAGCAAAGAGCGCGATGCAGAGGGGCCATCTAAGAGGCATAAACAGAGTAACTGCACTCAGTTCGAGAGCCTTTCTCTCGGCAGCCTCCATCTGCTGCTCCTTTTGTGTAGGACTTTCCCATTCGTGTCCAGTGTTTGAATCTGCACATTAAAAAAAGAAAGAGATGGAAAATAAAGACCTTTTGTTTTCAAGGCTTGAAGCAGCTGGACAACATCTCCAAGATGATGGCTGCACAGATGAAACCAAAATCAGGCTTCACCAGCTTCACATCAGCCTGGAGCAGGGTTTTGGAGCTTGTGTCCTTGTCTCGTCTCTCCCTGTCCCTTCTTCCTCTTGCCCTCGGCTTGCCAGAAGCTGGCTGTGCGTTGCCGAGTTGGGGTGCTCACGGGGTACAGGAGGGACTTCATAGCAGGTGAGAAATGAGGATGATATTAGGACTGCTTTGATTTTAGCCAGATACGGCAGAATGGGAGAGAGTCTGCAAAAGAAAGGAAGGGAAAAAGACCCCAAAACCCCCAAAGACAGCATTCTTACAAATTTCCAGCAGTTTTTATTGTAGGTGGAACTGGTAACCCCACCTGTAATGAAAGCAGCTGCCACTTCCCTTTACAAGGCTCTGATCTCCTTTGCCTTTAACTTTGTCAGACTCTAATGACTTGGCCTGAACTTCTCTAGGCTGGCTGCACATTAGCCAGCATAGCACCACCATTTGTAAGGACAGGGTTAAGGAAAAAGAAAAGCATTTGCTGCACGAGAGCTCTAGCAGCCTTCTGCTCTGGCAGGGAGATGCACTTCACCCAAAGATGTGTCTGCTGGCAATGAGATGAAAAGCTACCCAGGTTATAACCTCTGGAAAACTCAAGTCTGGCAGGTACATATGGCAGACAAAAGGAGAGGCTGGGCTTAAATTCATGTCTTTTATAGCCTGATGTGGAAGGAAATGGTGCAGCCTTGCTCCGAGGCACTGAAGGTGTTAACCCCAAGCCCCAGCCCCTGTACAGAAAGCAGAGCTTCCACTGTGATGTGGCAACACAATCGCTGAAATCCACACAGAAATTTACCCTTCCAGTCCAAAGAGGGGATCTGCTTTCTTTCTCCTTGCTTTCCGCCTTTGGGGAATTACATGCCAGGAACGAGCCCAGCCAACATCACGGGGAACAGCTGGGACCCAGCACCATGTACCTGGGCTGTCCCGAGGGCAGCAGTGTCCTCTCCTGCCAAAAGCTTTTAAGAAAGTGTTTGCAATAATCAGTCACTCTGCTCTTTTATTACTTGCCAGAAGAGCTTTTATCATGTGGCCTCGTGTGGATTTGTCTTTCAGACATGTCCAGGTCTGCTCCTGTGCCTGGCCACCTTGCTGTTGGTGCAGGCTGCAGGAGATGTAAGGACCTGGGCCCCAGGTCCACAGCTCTTCGCTTGGCTGCTCTCCATGTGGAGGGAAGGAGGAGGTTTTACTCGATGTAATGGGCTGGCATGGAAACCCCAAAGCTTTTCTTCCAGTGGGTGAGAACCTGCCAGGCAGCAGATGTGGCCACGGCCAGATCCTAGACAGGGAGCTGTGGGCACACTGGAGGTGGAGATGGTCTCAGCATCAAAAGGCAACA
>VXBL01010406.1:140781-175115 GCA_013400195.1 Aramus guarauna
AAAAGGCAACAGCAGGCATGGAGTTTGGGATGAAGGTGGCTGAGCGGGGAATGAAGGCCAAGGATCACCCACCTGTCAAGAGTGGCTGGGGCTGGGGTCGGCCCAGCTCTGTCTCCTCCCTGCCCAGCAAGCCCCAGCACAGCTGCTGATGGGACCAGTGATGTGGCCTCGCTGGCTGCGAGGAGCTGGAACTCGCTGTGACGGGGTCTCAGGCTGCAGCGGCTGCACCTGGTGGGTTTTCCTACAGCACTGCTCTCTCCTGATGTCTTGGAGCATGGAAAGCAGCTGATGGTCTCTGTGCTGGTGTGCACCACTGTCTGTCCAGGGCAGGAGGTCGGGCAGAGCTGCACAGCCCCCCACCAGGCACCTCATCCCTCTGTGGGTGCCCCCCAGGGAGGATGGAGCAGGGGGTGCATGTGCAAGAAGTGCAACCTGGCCGGGCCCCGGGGAGGGGGCTCAGGAGGGTGGGGAGCATTCGGCTGGTGGGTCAGATGTCTCATTTCTCCTTGTGCCAGGGCTTGGCCAGCCATGCTCTGGAGAGAGGAGCACACAGCACCCCCCTGCACGTTCGCTGGGGGTCCTCAGGACTGGCATCTTGATGTAGCGATGAAATACCCTGTCTTATGTGGGACTTACATGTTCCGACTTCAGCAGCCTGGATCCATCCCGATGCAGCTCCACCTCTCATTTCAGAAACTCGTTCCCTTTCTTGCAGATAGATCAACAGCAAGGAAGAGATTTTCCACTATTCATGTGCTGGTCCCGTTCTGACCTGCAGATGAGAATGGTAATTTGTGTCTGGGTAGCCAAACCCCTTCTCTGCTGCTGCTTCTGCTTCTGCTGCTGCCCAGGGTCTGCCAGCATCAGGCAAAACCTCCTCGGCTGCAGGACCAGCTCTGGCCTGGGATCTGCAGGCAGTCGACATGTGGCTTGGACTGGCTGAGGAGCTTCGGAAGAGCCAGGATCACAGCCATGACGCCAGAGAAAATTGCACCATTAAAAACCTATGGAAGGAACAACTGGTAGATGTTCAGACCGGATCTTGGCCACAGCACCTGAGTTAGCCCCTCGCCCTGGCCAGGAGCACCGAGGTCTCCTTAGCAACCACACTTCAATATTTAGCACCAAATACATGTGCCCAAATGACCTTCCAGGTCCTTTCCAAAGCGTTGCTGCTGAGCTGGATCCAGAAGCACGGCAGCTACCGAGTCACTGCCAGCTCAAGATTTCCTCTGCTTCTCCCAGATGAGCACTTACTGGGCTTGCCATGACCTGGTCTGCTTGGCACTGGTGAGCTCATGGCCAGGGTGGAGTCTTCAGGAGAAACAAGACGAGATGACCCACCAGGGAAGTTAGAGAAAGCCAGAGGGTCTGTTGATAGAGACCATCCCGTCATAGCCACCAGATGGAGAGGAAGGAGATGTGTCTGGAGATGAAAAGTGGAAAGGGGTGGAAAACAAAATCTGGCAGGAAAGCCTCAATCCCATCATTGTGGTGACTTGAGGAAGGACAGGGGAGTTGGTAGCTGACGAGAGCTAGAAGCAGAGATGAGACCTGGGAAAGGTCCATGGACAGATTACACCATGCCTGTGAGGACAGCGAGTCTGATTTGCAATAAGGAGTTAATGGGAGCTGAGGGAGAGACAGACATGGTCTGGAGACTGTCTGCTCAGCCAGGGCAATGGGCAGCATTGCCTGTGCTCATGGGGGCTGGCACAGCAGAGACTCAAGAGAAAGTCAGCAAAACAGAGAGGTGGAGGTTGCAGGAGCTCAGTGCTTAGACTACTAAGGGTAGAGTGAATGGTGTGAGAACAGGACTTCTAGGGACGTCTAGGGATGACATAATGATTAGAAGCGATGATGAAATCCAGTTGGGGCTTTCAGTCAAGACTAGGCAGAGAGGAGATGGGGTGAAGTGCTGGGGAAATGTGTGGCCATGAAGTACTTTGAGGACTCAGCTGAGAGAAGATGGGGTTTCTTTTGGTTGGAGAATGAAATACTATTCAAGGAAAGCAAGAGCACCAGCATTCCTCTGGGCCCATTGCAGAGCAGGTTAACAAAGCCACAGAGGTGGGTCTTGCTGAAGCATTTCCAAAATTATCTGGACCAGAAGTCTTGGTTTAACCAAAATCTGAGGAAACTGAAACATGAGTTCATTTATCCTGGTCACCAAAGCTGTCAGGGGAAAGGACCTGAGGGCTTTCATCTGAGGCTTTGGGAGCCTAGCACCAACTCAAGCCAACATTTGCTGCTACCTTCCCAAGCTCCCAGACCGACAGAGGTCACAGCCATTGCTATCCCTCCTTCACCCACTTTAGCTATTGCTGTTTTGGCTTTTGGTCAACCCAACTTCTCATTCCAGTAAGTGGTTGCTTACTCCAGTTGTCATGAGAAGCAGGTCTGACACTACTGTTTGAAAACCATGGATTTCCTTCCTTTTCTCCATTCATCTACACTTCCACCCTCCCATCCCTGTAGTACCCAAGTGCTTCCAAAGCAAACTGCATTTACTTCCTGTAGACTCACCCAGGAACCCTTCTCCTCCCAGCTCCAGGGAGCTAAGTAGAAAGTCTTTGGCCCCAGTTTGGAGACGTTAGCAAAGCCCACAGCTTGCTTCATCATGCTACGCCTTGATGACAAAAGCAACCCTCTGTGTCCTCCAGCTTTTGATGGGCTCCTCACATGCAGAGACACTGTATAGACATGCAGCTCCCCAGTCCCACAAGCTAATAGTCCCCTGCACTAGCAAAATGAGATTTTGGGTGCAGTCTGCCCAACTCTTTTGATCTCAGAGGCTCCGTGAAGCCTACACAGACTTCAGAGCTTGGGACCTGGTGAATCCTCCAGCTTTGCCCCTAGTGCTGCACCTGCCTTCAGCCTGAAACCTTCCCCTCTGTGCCTCTGAGCATCAGCATGGAGGCACGGTGTGTGCACCGAGAGGAAACAACCCTGCCCCGAGCAGGAGGTGGGGGATGTTTTATGAGAAGCAGTTACAGCCATTCTTGGAAGACTTTGGCTCCAAGCCCCTCTGCCACATTCTTAGGAGAGATGATATCAAAAAACTATTTTTACTAAAATTGTAGTGGTAACAGGCTCCAGATGTCCATTGTTATGTAATAGGGTTTGTTTTAATGGATCCTACTTCCAGATGTGCAGCTTGGACTCAGGGCGTCTGCTTGGTCCTCTGCGGAGCAGGAGGGAGCAGCCAGCTCTCCGTGCCGTGCAAGAGTGGGCAACTGCCTCCATCGCGGACAGGATCTTTCCTGGCTCGTGTGTGTTTCCTGAGCATTGCTTTTCCTTGTCCTTCTTTCCGGTACAGCATTAGTCATCCTGGGCAGCCGTCTCTAGTCCCACATCTCGTTTTGGGAGGAGGTCAGTGAGAAGGGTCGCTGAGCACTGGTTTGCTCAGCTCCACATGAGAAAGAAGGGGGCTCAAGGGCAAGGCTGGGGTAAGGAGCAATTCCTGGAGGCTCTGTGGTCTCCCATGGGGCTCACTGGGACTGCCTGTAGGCATCACATCACCATCACATACATGAGAAGGGATTCACAATAACCAGGGACTGAGGGCTGGAAGCTAAAGGGAATAAGGGACTGACCAAAGGGAATTAAGGGACTGACCATGTCTTGACTCCCCAGGGCCCATTTTGTGCTTTCCAAGCTGTGAGAAAAGCCCAGGCAGGATGGCTGCTAGGAGGAAAGAACCAGACAGGGGTTTCCTCAGTCAGAAACATCCTGGACCTGCAAGTGGAGAGGCAAACCGGGGGCATCTGAGAAAAGAGACCGCCACCTTCCCAATGAGCCTGTGGGAACAGCCTGGTAAACACTGATGGGAACAGCCCACACGTCCTTCTGGACCAGTTTCTATGTTTGCGTTGCTTCATCTTGCCTGGTAGAGGTCCACTTTCCTGCTGGAGGCTGGAGAGAATGTTTTTAAAGGCATTTTGGGGCATGGTGGTTTCTCCTTCCCTCAGCGCAGGTCTTGGTGCTGCAGATTCAGTGTCCCCCTGCAATTAGCTGGAAATATTGGCTGCTCACCCCTTTGGTAGGAAGAGCTCCAAGCAGGGATGGAGGAGACGTCTGGATCCTAGCTCCTAGGTGGACAAGGGGATGAGTGGTGCATGCTAAGCCAAGGAGGATTTGAATTCAAAGTCTGTGGCTCTGTGCCATTGCTATTAGCATCTGCTAATAAAAAGCTAAGACTTATTAAGTGCCCAGATCCAGGAGGGAAATATAAGGGGGATGCACTTGAACTGAAAGCAAGAGGCTTAGGTTCTTTCCGGAGAGTGCAGAAATGTGAGCGGCCTGGGGCCGGGTCTCCCGAGCAGCAAAGGTAACCACTGCCTGATGGCAGAAGGAAAGAGCTGGAGAGGCAATACCAACCCTGTAACACCCCGCAGGACACGAGTGCTCTCCTCCTGAGCCGCAGCTCCAAGGGGAAGGAAAGGGGAACAGGCCAGTAACAGATCTGCAGCCTGGGGAGGGGGGCTTGATCCTGCAAGATCAGGTCCTGCCTCAACTTCAATGACCTCCCAGGCTGGGGCTTCCGAAAGCAGCTCAGGCAAAACTGCAGCAAGGGAAGTTCCCTTTGGGTTTGCTCTGTCTCAGTTTGAACCTCCCTAGTGTCAAAAAATGAAGACTGGTGGGACAAAATCATTGCTCAGCTGGAGCCTGGGAAGTCCAGGGGGGAAAAGAGCTGCCCTGGGCTCTCGGGTTCACATCCCATCTTGTGCTTGATTTTATCTGGACCGAGACTTTTGTGGAGCTGGTTTTGCTTTGCATTGCAGCCACGTGCTTGTCTCAGCATTTTGATTTTTTTTTTCGCCTCTTTGCAGAGCAGCGCAAGGTGTGCTCCGGGGCTCTGCTGCACACATGCAGGCTGCCTTGGCCACGGAGCCGATCGGAAAGCCATCTGCTCACACACGAACGGGGAGGTTTCCATGGTTTTGTGAAAGAAAGGGACTCATTTTTTTCTTTCTTCCTATGATGAAGCCATACGTGTGCACAGACAGCAGTGCCAGAAATGTGGTGTTTATCAAAGGTGTATTCCCCACACTGCCACAGCACAAAGCCCCGGTGGAGGGGTGAGAGGGGAGGGAAGGGGAGAGCGGATGCAAAGGCGTACCCATCCCAGGAGAGAGCCGGTGGAAGGTGTGGAAACGAAGCTGGGCTGGGGAAACGAATGAATGCTTCAGCCCAGGCCCTCCCCCCGCCAGCACGTCCATGTAAAATGTGGAGATTAGGTGGAAAATCCATATAGAAGGGAAATGTATGCCTTTAGCAGAGTGGGTCTCCAGACAGGCCAGCTAGATGTTTTGAATGGATGTCCTGGCACACAGAAAGTCCTCTCTTAGTTTCTTTTCCTGTTTTGGCCCGTGTTTCTGCTGTTAACCCTTCCTCCATGGGAGAACAGCGAGTGGGAGGGAGGTGACAGTCCCTACCCTGCTTAACCAGGGCAGCAATGATCCCTCCAAAACCTTCTGAAAGTTGCAAGGGGGGAAAACATTTTGAGATGTGATGTGAGGGGTAAACACACGGGACTGACAACAAACAGCCAACGGGAGGAGGAAAGTGCTCTGGCTTGTTTTCTGGCTGGCTCCTGGACTGGCAGGGATGAGACATGGAGGAGACTGAATTAACTTCCAGGCTTAACCATTAGTCATTTTTACAGTGCAAATGGATTTCTCCAAATACATTTAAATGTCAACACCCCTGGGAGAAAGAAGCCTCATGTGGCACTCAAGGTGAGTGAATGTGGAAAGATGAGCATGAAAGAGATATACAGGCAACCAGGAGATAACCAGGAGATCACCTCTGCAAGCTGCCTGTGCTGGGCACACTGGTGCATGGCAGGGAGCAGATGTTACTCCCAAGGCTTTGCCTTGAGGCACTCCACCTCCAGGTATGGCCTTCGGACATGGTCCCTTGCATGGTAAGAAGGAGATGAACAAAGGTAAGAGAAGAGAGTGTTGTCAAACATGGGCTTAGACCAAGGCAGGGAAGGCTGGTGTCCTGCAGAATGTTCTCGGGTCTTCTGCTGGCCACCAGACAGGTTAGGGCCAGGCACATCCCCACTCTGGATGCCTCCAAACTGGGGGCTAGAGGGAGGAAGGAGGAGGCAAGCCTTTATCTCCTGCTTGGCATAACCATACTCAGCACTTCTGTGACAGACAGAAGGTTTTATAACCCCTGCACAAGCTCACATCCACGATTTGGGGGTCCCGGGAGATGCAGTAGCACGGGACAGGAGGGCAGAGCACCGTGAAGGCTGCACACCGCAGCGTGTTGAAAATACTACCGCTAATTACACAATGGGTTCCTTATGTTCCCTGGAAATGCAATATGTGGGAGGACTCCCAGCCAATTCATGTTTTAGGACAAATCAAGGCGATATATTACTCGACTCAGCTCCTAAATTTGGTCATACTTTAGCTGGTGTTTTCAGACATTTTTGAATTAGGTTGGCCAATGCCACAGAGAAAAGTGATGGGGCAATTATCCTAATTAGGAACAAATGCATTACTTCTGCAAGTTATTTGGTGCTTGGAACAAGCCCTCCCCCATTGCGTGACTACTTTGCATAGAGTTAACCCCTGCTGAGACCTCTGGGAGGTCCATTTTTCTGGAAGATGAGAAGGAAATCCAGTGCCCGTCTGATTTCTGGGGTTAAAAGCTGTGCAACACACAAAGCGTTCACAGCATCCGGCAACGGCATCAGTGACTTCACTGGTACTAGGCAGCTTTTCCCCTTCACAGGGGTTGAGGACAGACTGTGCGTCCTGCAGAGGGGTGAGGGACCAGCTCAGGGAAGCCCAGCAGCCCTCGAGCCAGGAGCAGCACAGCAGCAATCAGCCTGGGAAGCGTGTGTCGGATAAGGCAGCATCTTCACCACGTGGATGAGCAAGGCTCCTCTTGCCTCATCCCTAAATCACAGCCTGCAGGTGCTGGTGAAGCCATGTGCCTGTGAGCCTGTCTTTGGGATGCTGAGGAAGAGCAGGATGAGCTCAGCCAGAGACCTGGCCCTTCCGAGCCAGCCACAGGCTTTGTAGACTTGCCCCTGCATTGCAGCCCCCAGTACCCCAGCACCCAGGGGCTTCCTGCAAGAGCAGGGGACAGAAACTCCTGGCCCTCTACACCATCATGTTTTGCCTTCCCCCCCCCCCCCTTTTTACCAGCATGCCCAGGTGATTTTAGAAGCAGTAAGGACTGTCCTGCAGCCAGCTCTGCTTGCACAGACCATGTGGGATTCACGCTCACGTCTGCTCGCAGCAGCTTGTCCCCCAGCCCCGTCAGAGACCCCATGGGCCAGCTGGTTAGCGAGACGGTCAGGGTCTTGGGTGGCATCAGTCAATGAGAAGACAGAACCTCATCCAGCCCCCAGCCCTAATTACAGACCTCTTAAATGGGCTACCAGCCCTTACATCCCAGCATCATTTTGGAGCTCCAGCGTCTCGGCTGGGGCTGGCTGGGGCTGGCTGCCGTCCCCACGGCCGGGCATCGTGTAGCGAGGTGGGCTCCAGCAGCTTGCTGTACCTTTCTGGCAGGCAGCCCTGTCCAAAGCCAGGCCCCCAGTTTCTGCATATCTATCCCCCCCTCATGTGAGTCTGTGGCTCACACGGAGCCCCCATCGCCTGCCCGAACCCCACAGGGAAAGCCAGGGGGGTGACAAGGGACACGGGGGGACTTGCTGGGAGAGACACAGCCTGGCAACCCCCCTCTCTGCACGACTCCCTGGCCCCATCCGCAGCGGGTGCAGGGGCACAGGCTGGAGGAGCTGCTTGTCTCCAAAATCCTTTTTGCTTTTGTATTTTGTCTTTCCTTCTTCTTTTCCTGCTTTCTCCAGAAGGGCCCAGATGCCTTTACTTTGGCTGGGCTCCCTTGGCCAGCAGCCCACAGAGGCACCAGAAACGCCGTGTGTGAGTGCGTGAGCGTGTGTGTGCAATATTAATACACAGAAATGGAAGGCGACCAGCATATAAACATTCTTTACTGTTTGGGTCACAGCCCGGGGAGCTGTAAGAGCTTTTGTGCTGAGTTTTGAACACACAGACTAAATAGAGAGGGAGCGAGAAGGGCAGAGAGGATGAGAAGCCGGGAGAGACAGGGTGGGAGAATGAGAGGGAAGGAGGAGCGGGGAGGACCCTCTCCAGACCATAGAGTCCGATGGGAGCACGTGTGGAAGGTGTCGGTGCAGGGCTGGGAGCTCCCGAGGACACCCACATCTGCTCCCTGCAGAGGGCTGGGCTGGAGGTGGGGAGAGACCAGCTTGGGGCTGGTCATCGCTGGTGTATTTTTTTGCATTAAAGCAAAAGATAAATAATAATAATGACAAAAGGCAGCGAGCGGCTTGAAGGCTGGAATAACCAGGATTCCTGTGCAAATCTCGTTAGAGAGGCTTAAGTGTCTATTTGGGAATAAGGAGGAGGGGGCTGTGCTGGAAGCATTTCTGCAGCCGCCAACGGGAAGGACGGTCTCTCTGGAGCTAACGAGACCCAGCTGGGTCCCGACTGCAGCCGAGAGTGTTAAATCAGAAACTATTCCGTCAACAGCCAGTTTGGCCAAATATGAAACATTTCCAGGGAATCAATGGCCGGTGCTGGTGACGCAGAAGCCAATAGTCTTGACTTCTTTTCCAGAGCCTCCAGAAATACACTCGTCATTTTGGACTTAAAGGGACAGATCGCGCTTTTTCCACTCATCTCGGTGGCATTCGGCTGAGAACTCCACATCTCCGCAGTAAGAGCGATGGCTGGGCTGGTTTAATCCACTGGTTAATGCTTGTGAAGGGCCCCAGGGGCTTTTGGACCTGCCAAGCTGCTCCGCATGACGAATCCGAACTGGACGTATCCTCTCCAAATGTTTTCCGTCGAGATGAGCTCAGACGGAGGACTCGAGATCTGCGCAGCTGAGCTCGGACCACCGTTGCTTTTGCCCTCCGCCGACGTCTGAGCCTTTGACCCTCACCTGTGCAGAGCACGATGGAAACCAAATGTTCAGGCCTTGCACGTGGGGGTCCAGGAGAGGTGGGGGTTACCAAACCCCCTGGCACAGGCAGGGCTCACTGGTGTCCACCTTTCTGCTTGATAACACATTTAATCTCTTGGTCTGCAAGGGGAATCAGCCAGCACATCTCCAGCACGTTTAGCTCTTTTAGGAATAAAACAGGGGAAATGGAACTCTTTCTCTAGGTCCCCAACCCCTCAGGTCTGCTCCCACTTCCCAAGGCACCAGGGCATCCCAAAGGCTTATCCCAGCCCTCCTGCCAGCCTGAGTCATGCTCATCCCATCCCAGCAGAGAAACAGCATCGGTGACGTATGCCAAGTCACAGCTAAGCAAGACAGATAAATCATTATGGTATGCAATAAGGATCCTTGGCGATAACACAGAAGGGGAAAAATTGGCAGAAAAAGAGTATCAAATAAATGTAAACTGCTCGGACAATGGAAGAGTAAGAAATATGGAGCTATATTTGCTACAAATCAGTCTGTATTGCTATTTGGAGCAATGCAAACTCCCCTCCTGCCCACCTCTGAGCTTGGCAGTGCACAATACGTCCATGTCCTTAGGCACCATCCCCGTCTCAGAGAGATCCTTCCCTGTTCCTATCCCTGACTGATGCATCGTGTCGTCCATCAGAGGAGATCTGGTTGTGCTCTTTCCCCAAAATGGCTGCATTTTAGTTGAGGGCATGCCCACATCTGCAGCTTTACACTAAAAACCTCTGAAAACCAGTCCTCTACCATGACTAACCACGATTTTCCTCCATGTAGCCAAAAGCTGCTGACTGGGGCACATCAGAGCAAAGCTGCCAGGCTGCTGGGACAACGGTGACATGGTCTTTCTCTGCCCAGAGTGTGCTCAGACATACATGGCTCTTCCCACTCTGCATGGCTCATGGCTCCCAGCCTGGCAGCTGAAGGGCACTCTGCATCCGCAGCATCGTTGGCTGAACGTGAATTCCCGGTTGTGCCTGGACTTTAAAGGCCTGGTTGGTGGTCTCCTCCTGTGAGCATGGCTTTTACTGGGGGCCAGGGAGATGGAAAAAGGAGCCAAGCATCTTGTTTCTCTTTCCCTGCTGTAGGCAGCCCACATTCCCACCAGCTGCTCCGGCTGCAAAAATAAGCCTGGGAGTTCTCCTGTTAAGCAAATTTGGGGAAAAAGCAAAGTAGATGGAGAGGTTAACCTGGGGTGAGGAGGGCTGCACCCAGAAACTGGGCAAAATTAGAAGCAGCAGAAGAGAAAGGGGGCTCTGCTGGGGCATGGCAAGTGTTTCCCATCGTTTTGGGGGTGACAATGGAGCAACCTGCATCCGGAAGGCACCGGGTGACACATGCCCTCAGGATGGTGAGGAATCAGCACAGCTCCCAGACTCCCTGCAGTGGCTCAGGATTCGGTCTTGCCCAGTGAGAGCAGAGCATCGGCAGGGTGAGTTGAGATGATGGCTGGAGAAAGAGCTCGTGGCTGTGCCAGGAGGCAAACGGAAGAGCCTGTCCATGGGCCATGTCCTGGTCTGTCCTGTTCCCCGCACCCCGCTGTGCCTGCACCTATTGCTCATGCTGACGGCTCCCCATCCACTGTGTTTCCAAAGGTACTTCCAGAATGGAAAGTTCTATTTAAAGGGCATTTTTTCTCTCTCTTTTTTTTTCCCTTTTGGATGAGAAGCCAAGGGGCTGTAAAATGCAGTTTCCCACCTAGCTGAACTAGAGGAAATGATGCTGACAAAAAGTTTAATTTACCCCATCGCAGCAGTAACAGGCATCAGCTTTTGGAGACGGACAGAAAAGCTGGAGTGGATGAGGTGGACCTTGGCTTGAGAGAAGAGGGGCTTGGCTCTCCCACCCCTCTCTAAGCTGCATGCAAGGCAGAGCTGGGAAGATCCATGGAGGCAGAACAAAGCTGCCCCACGGCCCTTCTACTTCTGACAGCTCCCAGGGCCAAGAGGGCTGTGAAACACCCTGTATCTCCGGGCACTGAGCAGGAGACCTTCCTGGTTCGAGCTGAGCATGCCTTGAGCTGAGCAGAGCATGCTGAAGATCTCCCACGGGCCACGTCTCCCCCGTCGGTTTCTCCTCCCAGGGATGTGGTTGTGGAAGGGTTGCCGGTGCAGAGCTGGTGCGGGCAGATGAGGGCTCCTCCATCCCGGTGGGCTTGTAGCGGGCTGGCTAACGAAGCAGCCCCCACGCATGCCCAATCAAACCTGGTCTGACTCTGCCCGGCGTTCGGCAGGGAGGTTAATCAGCTCCTGGGAAACCTCTGGAAAAGCAGGCAGGGGGCAGGTCTGTCAAAGGCGCCGAGGGAGAGGGAGAAAGCGTCATTATTTTTTTTCTTTTCCTTCTCTCCCCGCCGTCTGGGAGTGAAGAGCTCACGTCAGAGGTCACTGCTCTCAGGGGCAACACTGGGAAGTCACCGGGGTCCCTTGGCCAGGGGCTGCCCAGGACCCGCCAGCCTGTCTGGGATACAGCACGCCCGTGCACCACACATCGGGGTGATTCCCTTCGGGGATTAGGCTTGATTAATGCTAATTCCTCTGCTCTGTGGTATTTTTCCAGCTTTGCTAGCATGCTTGGTTTCAACACATGCTGTGGGACCCCGCTCTAACATTTTCCTGGTGGGGCTAATGAATGTCTCCCACTGTCCCCTGCCATCAGGACAGATGCTTTGAGGAGTGCTTGGGCCCCAAAGTCACCCAGACACCAGTGGGACACGAGTGGGGACCAGAGAGGGACAGTGAGAGCCAGCCCCCACCGGGATCTCCAAGCACCCCTCCCCTCCAAGCAGAGCAGCAGTAGTGAGGCAGCAAAACCCCTCGGCAGTGGGTCGGGTTCTTCCCTAGCCCAGCCCGGCTGTGTGGCTTCTGGAGCCCTTTCCAGACTCCAGACCACTGCCAGAATCAGGGTTGCAGCAAAAATGAGCCCTGAGCCTGTCCCGCTTAGCAGAAGGGGCAGGCTGAGAAGTGCCAATGCAAACGCCCGGGGCAGGAGGCCAAATCCAGCTCCAGCTGGAGGTTCGGTTACGCTGGCACTGCCAAGGAGCACAGATCCTGGCCCTCATCTGGCTGCACCAGCCAGCGGGTAAATAAGAGGCATCCCCTCCTCCCTGAGCCCTCGCTGCTCCGCGGCATTTGCAGGCAACAGGGTCTGACCAAATGCTGGAGGTCAGGACCTGCTGGAGTCACTCGTTCCCAATTAACAAGTCAGCTGCACACCAAGACCTGCCAGGTTTTGCAAGAAAGCAGCCAGGGACACACGCAGGTTGGCTGTGTGAGCACTGCACACCTCCGCCGTGGGACCTTGCCTCCAGCCGCAGCCAGGGAGCTCTTTCTGGGCCACGGCCAGGCTCCCCGGGGATGCTCTGAAGAGCAGCTGAAGATCCTGGACTTGTTTGCACCCTCCAAGCCAAGCACGCCAGGATCTCCCTCCTGCAAGTGAACAGATGGACGTTTCCCTTTGCTTTGCTTTCATGCTCTGGCCTGGGTGGGTTTGGAGACAGCACTGTCTGTCCTCAGGAGCAGGGCAGCGCAGAAGAGTTCAGACTGGGATGGGTGCTTGGGTGTTGCATGCCAATGCTGGGCTGGTCACCAGGATGTGTCCCCCCTGCACACGGTAGCCTCAGCTGCTGAGACTGCTCAAACTCAATGATCCTTCAAGGCAGCCTCAGTTTTGGGAAAATGCTGGCACTTGCCACTTGTATCACTCTTGTGCTGTTTTCTTCCCATGCTGAGCTCAGCAATGATTCTGTTGCCTCCCCAGTTCCCCTTCTATTCAGAACAAAGCAAACGAATTATCATCTTCAGGTGTTTTAGTTAATGGTACAACCTTGTTTGCTGTCCTCTTGCATATGAGGAGCTCTGCCTTGGCTCTGCACCACCCTCTCTGGAAGATGTGTTAGATGCACCTGCAATGGCAGTGGTAGCCAAAGCAAGACCTGTCCTGGGGCAGTATCCTTCCTGCAGGCTGCAAATCACCTTGGGGAAATTGCTGTGGTTTTACACATTAGACCTCAGTGATGGGGACATTTGAATTCAGACTTCCCATGGTGAAACCTGGAAAAGCTGCAGCTCTGCCCCAGCAATGCCTCTAAATGCTGTGCTCTTCCAAACTGCTAAATAGGATCTAAGTATAAGGAGCCAACCTCCCCCCCAGATTTGGAAGCCACACTGGTCAGCACAGCCAGCTTTGCATGCTGCAACACTGGGACAAAACGGAGATAAAAACATCCTGTAGGGCATGAGCAGGATGGTGATTAATCCTTGGAAAGGGCTAACTGACATGACCATCAATAACTACAGTAACTTGTTATGGCTGCCTCATTCCAGGAGGATTACATGCCTGAACACTCCTTAAAACATCTAATGAATGTCATTTTGTTTTTACTTTTGGTGCTCATGCAAGTGAAGCACTCAACAGTGCTGGCCAGAACCATGGGGAGAGCCGGCAGGGCTGCTCCCAGCTTCCCACACACCGATCCACCGCGCACCTCCCCGCTGACCTGAAATATCCTCACTGGGTGCTCCCACCACCCTGCAGCCAGGTCTGCCCCACCAGGAACCCCATGGCATGGACACCGTGGCTCACACCTTGCTCTTCACAGTGACCTGAAAGCAGTGGTTTCGTCAAGCAGAGCATGGGTCAGGTTTTCCTGTCTGGTCCTCATTTTGGGGGTTTCTTTGGCAATCTTCAGGGAGGAAGATGACAAAGGCATGAGCCAAGGTGTGTTTGCCTGCTCCACCTTCAGTGTCCTCCTCCTTGTCTCTGCTAAGAGAACAAACCAAAAAGGCAGCAGACCTGCCATTAAAGGCCAACAGCCATGAGCGCTGCAGGCGTCAGTAAGCCAAGGTGAGGTGCAGAGTGTCCAGAGAGGGTTTCCCAGTCACAGCTATGTCTTGGTATGCACCACCCCAGGCATGCCACTTACCTGGGTCTCTGAGATCCATGCTAACTACAATTCCTCTTAATTTTGCTGAGGAATGTTATTTAGAAAGGAAGAAAAGTGGAAGCAAAGCTGCAAAAGGCATTTTTTGCAGTGAAGGACCATGTCATTTTGCCTTTCCTGCACGGACAAGCCATGATGCACTGCATCCTGTGGCGTATCTGTGGCAGGCTGGGAATCACTGCAGAGATGCTCACCCGACTTGCATGTACAGCATTTCAGGAGAGGGAGAGAGTTTTGGCAAGGATTGTGTACAGCTCCAGATTCCAAGGGTTACTGCTCTGCCTCATTCGTGCTGTACAGGGATGGTATCAGTGAAATGCTGGGGCCAGTGTCTCTGCTGTGTCAGATCCTCCAAAGCTCCACCATGAATCTATCAATGTCATGGAGCACCCTGGCTAACAGCAGCTGATGATGCAGTCTCTTGTTTCGTGAAGTGGTGATCTTCAGCCACTGCAAGTCACTGCCTGTTGCTGCTCTTGAGCATGTCCATGTTTTGCGTTTCCCTCTTCAGACACGGCTCCAGGGAAGGCATTTTTATTTTCTGCTTGCAACGCTCTCTGGGTTCATACCAGGCTCACTCGGCACCCTCACGCGAGGGACAGCCAGCAGTCCTACCTCAGCCCCCCCCCAATGGTTTCATTTTTTGGGGGTGCTGGCAGCTTCTTGCCCGCTGATGCTGTGGGAGACTTTCTGGGCCATTTCTAGGCTCACAAAAAGGTCTGGAGATGGTCTCCGGACTCCTGCTACCTGACCCCACCGATGGTCTGAAGCCATCTGGAGAGAGACCTCAGCACCGAAGGGGACATCAAAGCAGACCCTGCTCCTCCTCACATCCTACCAGTATAAGCATCCTCACCAGTTAGTTACTGGATTTCCTGAGACACGAGACTGTCTGTAGAGACACAGCCTGAGCCCAGCCCCGTGCGGCAGCTCACACCTGACCTTCCCTGATTTCCTCAGCCCCGGACGGCTCGGCTTTTCCTATTAGCAGAGGACCTTTTTGCTGCTTCTTGTACTCCTAGCCTCATATTTCAAATTCCTTCGGAGCTGTATCTGGTTTTCATTTAAACATATTACATTTAGAGATATATATATAATACAATGAGAAAGGATTTTCAAGGTAATAAATGGAACATGCGAGCCTAATTATTCAGGATGACCCAATGCAATTCGGTAAGTCCAGCGAGTTGTTTATATTGGCAAGATGAGAACAAAATATCATTGGATATGGTCATTACTCTTATAAGATTTCAATATATATACATTGTCAGGAGTCCCTGAGTTATGAAGTCCTCCTCGCTGGAGGAATAAACATGCTGGGTAGTAATCCTGGAAGCAATCAAAGGGCCTTCAGCTCGGTGCCTCTCTCCCATGATGTCTGCAGTCAGCCCCGAGCGTGCGGGCTTCGGTCACAACCCAGACTCGCGCACAGACGGTTTATCTCGTGCTGAGGCCACGGGCAGAGCTCGGCGAGTGAGCAGAGGTAGAAATAGGATTCTTGGCATTTCAGGTTGAATTACTGGAGCCGTCTGTGACCTGCCTCTCTGGTGAAATAGGAAAAAATAACACCAGGGAGCTGGTTTCACTCTCAATATGGCTGGAGGAGCCTGAAGGGCGTCTGCTCCTGTGTGCTGGTCTGGGAACATCCTTCAGAAGCTTTGGTTTTGCAGAGGCAGGACTGGCTGCTCTGCAGTTTGTTCAGGGCNGCAGCTCCTCTGGCTAGGGATGCAAGAGCGGGCTGCGGCAGGCTGCAGGGAAGGATAGGGGAGAAAGGGCTGGCCTCCGTTCCCACCTCCCATGCACCCCTTCCTGCCACTTCAGAAAAGCCTTCCGAGCATCCTTGTTCCGAAAACCTGCTCGTGACCCTTGGAAGCTGGGCACCGTGGGGATGTGAGTCAGGGGAGCGCTGGGACAGCAGATGCTAGAAATGCAACAGCAGCCCTTCGGCTACCATGGGAGACCTCCAACCAGATAAAAACCATTTTGTGATAGTGACATACAAGCTCCTGCAAGAAGCAGGGACGATGGCAGCCGAGCTGCACCCTCGCTTGCTATGCGCAGCCCTGGGTTTACCTCTCCTGGGACCCCAGGGACTGTCGCAGGGTGCAGGGGCTCCGGGGCCAAAAACGCCCAGCAAGTCAAAGCAGTGGCTACTGTCTATGCGGTGACACACTGCCTGCCCCCCGCAGTTAAACCCCTGCTCGTTCCCAACAGGGCAGCCAGAAAAATCCTAGCAAGGCTCTCTGACGGGAAAAGGACCCACCCCTCAGCTGGTCCTGTGTCTGGGGGGTATAAATCAGCCCAAAAGACAGCGTTTCTGTTTCAGGGAGAAGTTAACTTTCCACTGAATGCACTGAGCTGACAAGCAGTGAAGCCTTGGCTGTTTACCCCAGAGCCCAGGCGTCATGGTCCACATGGCTGGAAGTCTCAGTGGGGCTCTATTCACTTTGATTTTACACCAGGGTTAACTAGACCCCGGTAATTATCCCCTTTTAACAAGGCAGTGTTTACACCTATGAGAAAGGGTCAGCTCCTGACTTGCTCACTGCGGCTGGAAGGAGACTATTGCTCATGGCAGCTGGAGAGGTGAAGTGACCGTAGGGGGGAAAGAAAAGATGGGACAAAAGAAAGGAATGGAAATAGGAAAGGTGATCTTAAAGCTCCGATGAAAAACATCCCCCATGATCCCTTGACTCCACAGCTCACTCCCTCCCGACCACTTCTTCCACCCACCATGCTGCGATGCAGCCTGAGTGCACGCAGAGATAGTTGGAAGCTGGGATAGGTTGATGGATTTCTTAGCTCCTGGGCTATTAAGTGTCTGGACCAGCTAATTTTAAAGCAAACAAGCAAAAACCAAATGACAAATTGTTTGGGAGGCCCTTCAGCAAGAAGATGGAGTTTTATGACCACCAAGGGCACTATTGCTGCCATTAAATCTGTGGACATAGGGCAAAAATAAGATCTGATTTATTTGGTGATAGTGAAAAATATTATCCAAGCTATAATTTATTGATCATTGCATCCTCCTGGTTTTCAAGGTCTTATTCTTGTGCACATGGAACATATACATATTTTTCCTTGCATATGAGGCTGAACACATAGTTGCTCCTGCAGCTGAGGAATTTTTGCAGGCTCTGCTGGCTGTGGCATGGGAGCCAGCAATGCCAGCAGCCCCCGCGGGGCAGGACTGGGGAACAGCTTTCTGCAGCGAGGGACAGGTCACCTCGGCGCTGGGGCTGCTCTTCGGCAGTGGGGATGGCAAGGAGCCGTGTGCTTACGGGGAATAACTCGACACTGGCCGGAGCTGCCGGTCCATGGGGCTCATCCAGGTCAGGATGTACAGCCCAAACACTTGGGCATCTGTCCGCTTCCGTCCTGCTGGACACTGATCACCAGATCACCGCTGTAGGCTCCTTCCTCTCCCCTCCTGCTCCCCTTGTCTCTGTGCCTGCCCCCCTCCCGCTCCCCAAAGCGTCGTGGAGACATATGGAGCCATACTGTCCTTGGGGAAGGATAAACTGGCTCCTTGCACACCCACGGTGAGGAGAAAGCAGACCTCGAGGAGCTTTCATATTTGCAAAAAGGAGAGCGGGGACATGTTGCTGTCCCGGTACTAAACCACCACGGCCACATTGTACCTCCGAGCCATCGCCTTGCAGCAGCCCCAGCACTCACCCCAAACTTCCTTCAGCAACATTTCCCAACCCCTTCCAGCCACAGGCTGTACACGGTTTTCATTTCCCAAAGCAAACAAAGGCTCGGTGCCTCCTTGAGCGGGCGCCTGCGGAGCCCAGCTGCCTGTTACCTGGCCCAGGGAGCAGGATTGCTTCCCGCTGCAAGCCCGGGTGCTGGGAGCAAAATTCAACATGGCAAATGAAAAGGGAACAGCCTCGGGCCCCCGGGAGCCTCGCCGGAGCTGGAGGCTCTCTAAGCCGGTCCATCTGGTGAGGAGAGAGCCGGGCTCTGCAGGGATAGCCGGAAATAACAGCAATTTATGCAGTTATGTTTCCAGATTTTTTTCTCTAACCATCAAATAATACCACAAGAAAAAAAAAAAAAAAAGGAGAAAGGAATTAGAAAAAGCAATATAGGGACCAGAGTTTTTAATCCTCCTTGCGTTCCCAGAGAAATCCAGGGCCTCTTTCCACCCTTTAACTCACTCCTGCTCTCCGTTAGAGCCTCCTCCAGCCGACCCGGCGAAAGGAGCCCAACCGCTCTGCGAACAGTCTGGGCCACCTTTTGCCTGTGCAAAGCTATCGAATGCAAAACCTGATCCCTGCAGGGGATCACCCTCCGAGGTGAGCGTGGTGGCCTTTCTGCGGCAGGTGCTGTTTGCAGGACACCGCACCCCCCTCCCGCCCAGCAGCCCGGAGGAAGCAGGAGCTGGTGCTGGGCGATCCCCGTGAGCTGAGGGCTGCTCCTGGAGCAGCACGGAGATCTTGGCCTCTCACCCCACCAGGATGATGCTCGCTCTCAGACAGACGTTGCATTTCCCCAAAGTGTCTCCTGGACTGACTCGCTAGCAGTTATCACCACGGCCCCGGTGTGCTGTTGATCCAACGGTAGCTGCAGCTCTACATCACTGGGGAATTATGAAAAAACAATTTATAGAGGGAGGCGAAGCCTCTCAGCCTCTGCACCGGAGCTGTTCTCCTCTGAGCCCTGCACAGCCTGTGAATGTCACAGTCCCTCCCGGTGCTCAGGACACGTTTTGGCTCGGAGCAGAGCCCTGCTCTCTGCAGTCACCCAGCAGCCATGAGCACCCAGGGCCCTGGACCGAGGGGTGCAGCCCAAGCGCCAGGCTCAACGTCACAGAGATGCTCCGAGCTCCTGGGCCAGCATCCCACTTTGAAAGAGAGTGCAGGAGAAAAGCAGCCAGGAAGCTGGCGAGGTGGAGAGCCCGGGCAGCACAACGCCTGTGCAATTTGCGACGTGGCTGCGGCTCGTTTGTTTTCTTGATTTGGAGAGCAAAGGCCAGGGGCAAAGGTGGGTCGCCCAGACCACCCACAGCCCGTAGTGGTGACAGGGAGCGACGAGGCCAAGAGGGACCTGCCATCCCCTTCACACCAGAGCCTCAGCCAGGCAGGGGGATGCAAAGCTGATGAGCACAAGCTGCGGCACTGATGTGCACAGCCATACCCAGCTGCTCAGCCGCGGCTCCCAACAGCCTGAGGATGGGCAAGGGCCAGGATTGCCCGGGCAGCAGGGCTAAATCCAGCTCTGTGACAATGCACTGCACAGTCTATTTTTCCTCTAGCATCTGGAAGTGAGGTGAAGAAAGCATTTTTGGTTGGACTGAGGGTTCCTATCATACCTATCCAGTTGGGAAATCAGGGAGAAGATTGATAGCTGCATCCTCCCACTTGTCAGGTAGAAAATGAATGGAGCTGCTGGGGCTCCTGCCTGCGACACAGAAGGGTCCCCAGTACCGGTCCCCATGCCCAAATCTCCTCTTAGGAGACCAGTGAGGGAATTTGACTGAATGAACATCCCGATCAATGTCTCTTCCTAAGGCTCCTTTCTTGCTGAGGGAAGAGGATGTGGTACCCAACCAGGCTGTCCCACATCAGCAGGGAGAGGGGGCCCTGGGAATGATGATTTCCTGCCTCAGCTCTGAATTAAACCAGCAAATATTTTCTCCTTATTTTGGAACAAAGTGGGAAGAGGGTTGCGCTGCTTCCAGGAGAGAGTAGTGCCTTTCAGTGTGCTCATGCATCAGTTGGACTTGATGCCCAAAGCGTGGCGGGGGGTTTCTCCGATTGCCCAGGCCCGAGGGACAGACCGGACTCGGGGTGACCCAACCCCTGCTAGTGCAGATCCCCCTCGATGGGAGCAGGCAGAGGACATGCAGCCCTCACACTCTCAAACAGAAGAGGATCTCTCGGCACTGGAGCTGTTTTCCCTTCCCAGAGTAAAGTGCCCAAGTACTTGTTGTATTTAGACACGGGGGTTTTTTCAGGAAACAGAAAGAGGCTTGTACAAAAGTCTGTGTTCACCTCTGGAGATAGCTCCTAGCCCTGACCCACTGCTGTGTCGGTGCCAGCCCATGCACCCTCCCTGCCCTGCCAGCCCTTCCCGCAGGCTTTGGGGGACCCCAAAATGCCCTTTGCCTACGGGCAGGCTCCATAAGCCCCAGCCAGCCCCCCTTTCACATGGGGAAAGGCTTAGAAAAGCTGGCAGAGAGCCAGTGCTGCAATGGGAAAGAGCAGCGGTGCCTGACTCCGGCTGCCACCGAGCCCTGGGAGCGAGGGCCACTGGCGCTGGATGGCAGAGGGCACTGAAGATGGTGAAGCCATCCCATAATAAGAGCTTCTCCAGCTTTCCTGGCGTTTTTTCCTTGACTGTGAGAAAAAGAAAAAGGTTGCCTTTTTTTACTGATTTGTTGTTAAAGGCTTGCCACTGCTTGCGGTGCCCGGGCTGTGGTCCCCATCCCTGCCACCCGCCTGCAGCTGCAGGGCAGCCCTCCCTCCAGCGCTCCCCCTTTCCAACTGGATGGCTTCCCAGCAAGGAGCAGCAGGAGAAATCTTGGCTTCTGGTGGGGAAACGCAGCCAGCGCCGGGGAAGGGCGGGGAGGGAAAGCGATGCATTTCCAATGCTCCAGCACACCATCCTCGCAAGCATCCCCGTAATTGCAGCCACATGCTGGCTCTCACAGCCCTCGCCTCGCTCGAGCCCCAAATCCCCTTCTCCACTCCTGGGGCTGCTGTACAGCCCCCACCGGCCCAGACATTCCTTTTATCTCCTGCTTTAGGCCAAGAGAGAGCTGCACCCGTTCTGCATCGCAAGCCTGCAAACCCAGCGGGGCTGGCAGGGAATTTCCAACACACCCTTAACCCGCAGAGGAAAATGATGGACCCTGGACTAGACCCGTCCCCAGGCCCTTCTCTCTCTTTCTTTCCTCCCTCTCTCGTCCAGCATGAATATTTATCCCCTCGCCTGGGCTGCCTTCGCGCCGGCCGTCGCCATTGGCATTCCTGCAGGAATTCCTCCTTCTCCCGCTGCCGAGTGCAGCCCGGGGCCGGGGCGAGGGGGAGGCAGCCCTTTTCATTTCCAATCCCCCCATCCTCGATGGAGGGTAAACATTGTTCCTCTCACAAAGGCGGGTATTGTAGCAGGACAGGGAGGGGGGAACGGCGAGCGGGAGGAGGTGCGGGGGAGATGAAGTGCGAGCGGGAGGGAGGGCACGGGAGAGCCCCCTGAGAAGAGGGCGAACGGGATGTGAATATAAATTCTGTAAATATTTTCTTTAAGGTGCTGCATGTAATCCCAGGAAATAGATCCAGTTTCACAGGAGAGTGGAGGGAGCGGGACTGACTTTGCTACGGGTTTCTCAACATTGATTAAAACCCTGACGGAGAGGCAGAGGGAGCATCCCGGGAAGCTTGGGAGAGCACCAGAACCTCCCCCTTGCCACCCTTCTGCCTCCCCCCAGGTCTGGACACCGGCCAGGCAGCACCTTGTCCCCCATGCTGTCCCCACTTGCACTCCCCAGGCCCTTCTCCTCCTGGATAACACATGGCCAGGCTGGTGAAGCAAAATAAAATGGGGTTTGAGTCCTGCAGCGAAGGGTTTACTGCCCATCAGCCACATCTCCCTGAGCAGGGACAAGATCTGAGTTAAGGTGGGGACATGCGGCACCAAGGGAGGGTGCAGGGACACCCCAGCCTGGCCATCACCCAGTAAAAGTCAAGCACAAGGCTTGAGATTTGTCTAAAGAGGACATTCCCGGTGATGAATACGAGCACTGCTGGTAAAGCCAGCAGCGGCTGTGGGACAGCCCCACCAGCCAGGAGCTGCTGTGTCCATCCTTCGCCCACCCCTGGCCCAGCTCCCCTTTGCCCAGGGAGAAGACAGGAGGTGGGATGCCCTGGACTGGCACTGGTGGCCGTGCTGGTGGGGAGGGCAGCTGCCTGCCTCCCGCTCCATGGGGCAGGGGCTTTCCCAGCCCTCCCACAGAGCAGCCTGGAGCGGATGGGCCGTTACCCCGTTCCAGTCGGACAGCCGTTGTGTATCCTTCAGAAAAGGATTACCAAAACAGACAATTACACTTTCCCTTCTGCCTGTCTCGCCTCCTTTTGATGCTTTTTGGCATTGCATGAAACGACCGTGTCCTGAAGCCAGGATTTCAATGGGCACTTGCTTTAATGGTGATTCCTCTTGCCCAACTCCATCCCAGGAGCCTCATTTACCATCCTGCAAGCACACAGCTGCTCTTCCCATCCCACAGCCCACTTACCTTTGGGCATCGAGCAAAGGATCCACCGCTAGGCAGGAGCCAGGCTCCCAGCGTGGCTGGGGACCATCGCTGCATCCCATCGCTCGTGCGGGAGCTCAGCCTGCATCCCCGATTCAGGCCTTTGGGGCAGGGGACCCCCCCGATGTCTTCAACACCCACCGCCATCTCACAGCATCCCCCAATGAAGGGCAGAGGCTGGGAGGCCACCATGCCCCCACCTGCTCCCCAAACCACATGCAAGCACAGAAACTCCTAATTCTAAGGCACTTCTAGGAATTCAACAGTTACTCTCTATAATTATTAATTTTTAGCCCCCCTTGCTCACAGGGGATCCCTGCCACTGCCAGCCGGTCCCACCGTGCTCCCACGAGAACGGATGCCACGGCCACGATCCCCTTTCACCCGGGGCACCATGAAACGTGACATTTGCTGTCAGGGCGATGAGGAGGTCAGAAGTATAACCGCATTGCAAAAGAGATTAGAGCCATTCAGGGAGGTCCCGGGGGCTGTGCAGCAGGCTGACCCGGAGGTGTGCCTCACCCTTTCACTGCCGGGAGGATCACCGCACACTTGCTTCATTCCTCCTTCCCCAGTCCCCATCGCTGGCTAATATCTGAGAGGGGACGTGGGGCTCCACAGACCTCTGATCTGCCCCAGCACAGCTGTTCCCAGACCTTTATGTAAGGGACGAGAAATGCGACTGAAATAACCAACAGAGCGAACAGAAGCAAGTGTGAAAGACTATAAATAAATATGACACAATAACTGTGATCACCGCTAAATAAGTTTTAAATTGAATTGATGGTATAAATAGAGTTGAAAGCAATGATGTCACCAGCAGGTGACGTGGATTTGAGGTGGGGAGCAACTGGTGAGATGCAGGTGCAAACATGGGGAGGCCCCACACGTGTTCTAACTGTCCTGCTGCACCCCTGCTGTCTGTCAGCCATGGAAGTGGTTATTTCACCCGTTCCTGCTTTGGAGGAGGAGATGAGCTACAGCCGGTATTTGGGAGTGAGTCCTCCCCAGGGTGAGTGCCTGTGAAAGGGCAGCTGGGCGCACTGGGATGGGGAAAAGCCCGCGGGACCCAGAGGCTCCTTCACCCTTCCGCTCCCAAGGGCTCTCCCATCCTTACCTCCCCGGGGGAACTGGACAAGGTGGGATGTGCAAGCCCACCCCTTGAGGGGCACGAAGAGGGTCAAACCGCCGTGGCAGCCCCGGCCCCTCTCGCCACCCCCCAGAGCCCACCTGGGCAGCCAGCAGCCTCGCACGTGGCCTCCAAGCAGCCATAAAATGGGGTTCAGATTTCCCTTTCAATGTTTAAAACCTTTTCTCCCTTTTCCTTTCCCTTCTTTCCCCAGCAGATGAGATAACTCTGGCTCCAGCAGATCTGGGCTCTTTGCAGTGGTGCTTACAGCCCCGTTTGCAGCAAGAGCCGGGCGTGCGTTGACTCCCTCAGCGGCTGACGCAGGAGCTGTGTGAGCTCCTGAAGGCAGTCCCTTGGCACCTACCCCTCACCTCGCAGGTACCCAAATGCTCCGGGCACCTCAATCCTGAACCCACACAAGAGTTAAAGTGCTGCACCTGGTATAAGCGCTGCAGGTCCCACCTCACTGGGACAGCATCCCACATCCTTGTCCCCAAAACACAGACCAAGGAGCAGAGACGACCACAAACCTGCCCCTCCTGGCATCCCAAATTGCCGCTGCAGCATCACCTTGGCCAACTTTTGTATTCTGGACACAGCGATTCAGCAGCGGCGCAGAGATGCTGGCAGGGCTCACACTGCCAGCTGCCCTCGGTGCCAGCACAGGATGCTGCCAGCACCACGATGCTCAGCAGCACATGGGAGAGGACATCCCACCCCACGGCTGGTGGGGCAGAGACCTCTTCCGATTGTATCCACAGAGGATTTGCCCAGCTCAGATTCACAGCAATCCTGGCAGGATGGAAAACTTCCCTACCCTCTTCTCCACCTTCCTCACCGTGGGTCCAAACCCAATCTACCTGCGGTGTTCTCCCTCCCGATTAATATTTGGGCAAACATCCCCTTGGTATGAGAGCATCCAGCTGGGTTCAGCTCAATGCAGAGGGCTGGAGCTGGGGGGAGGAGGGGGGAGCGTGTGTGGGAAGGGGCGAGGGGGGCTGCAGATCAGGGCTGATATGGCCTGGCATTTTGGCAGAATTTTCTAGGACAGTTTGTACAGTGTCTTCCCTATACAATGGTTATGTCTAGCCGCCGTGCTGCAGCTCTCATTTCCATGAGCAAGGAATTCAACCGAAAAGTAAACAGGAAAAAACGTTACATCTCACAGTTTATAAATATATACGGAATTATTTAGGCAGTCAGGCCAATTTGCACAGATGCCACATATATGCTGTGACAGATCTCTATGTTGTTTTGGAGCCACCCCTTGTGAATGGGAAACAGGGCTGGTTTCTTGCCATGTCTGCATGAAATATCAGTATCCTCCTGCAAGCTGGCTGCCAGCAGCGAGTGCTGCAGCTCTTGGGAACAGCGCTATGAGCTGATGCGAGCTATTTGCACGTAGTGCTGAGAGACTCGAGCCCCCACGTTTCCAGCTTGGGCTGCACAAGGCTTTTGGAAGAGGCAGGGAAGCTTTTCCTGGGGATTGCATGGGGGATTTCAGCCTGGGATCTGTTGGGGTGGTGGGACAAACCATGCTTTGGTGAGGTGGGTGGCATTTTGGAGTCGCAGTTCCCTGTGTCCAACAGGGTGAAGCTGCTGCTTCCCAGGGCTTGGGGACAGAGAGGGGTGCAGGCAGGGCAGACCTGCCTCCAACCGCACCGAAAAATTGCTGCCCACAGGAACGAGGGTTCCGAGCCCTCATCCCATCAACCTCCTCCACCGTGAGCATCCCAAGGCTCCCCAAGCCCAGAGCCACAATTCAAATCAAAAAGACGGGACTGAGCTTTTCCCGACAATGTCCCTTCCTCCCCCTCTCACATCCAGCCTGAGCCCGGAGGTTTATTCAACCTGACAGCCAAGTGACTTGATCATTTGAAGCAACATCTTAATTACAGGACATCCTCCATGGCATTTTCTGACTACAGCCAGTAAAAGAAACTTCTCTTCCCTGTCTCCCTCTGCCCCCCCAGCTCCGCCGAGCCGTGCCGAGCCACGAGAGCTGCTCAGACAGTGGGGATATTGTTTTGGCCATTGCCTGAATGGCCCGGCCTCCTCAGCTGTAAAATTACCTAGAGGATAACTAAACAAACCCCAGACAAACACTTCTTTAAAGGCACTGCTTACTTTGCAGCAGCCATTTCCCCCTGCCCGCCACATGTGCTCACGCTGGGTTTTCTTTTCCTCCCTCTCAACGGCGACACATTTGCAACGCCCTGGCGAAGTATTGCATGGGGAGGGGGACACGGGGGATGCCATGGGCTCGTCTGGACTAGGTGCTGCTCAGCCCCGGCACAGGGCCGGAGACATCATGATGCAGAGGCATCAGGCAAACAGGGAGGCAGAGACAGCAAATTTTTGGGCTGGTCCATGTCGGAGCTGGGAAGGGGATAGTGGTTCAAAGCGTTCAGTCCTGACCCATTGCCCAGAGAACTGGGTTTTTTCCCCCCCAACAGGAAATGGTCCCACCAGCCTGGTCCAAAGTCCACTGAAGTCAGTGGAAAAACTGTCCCAGGCTCCAGCATCATGCATGACCCGATGCGACTGCTGAGCTCCTGAGGATGAAATCAAGCATTAAGGGATGGTAAAAGGGATGATAAAGCCCCTCTGGACTGGGCTGGATGAACAGGGAGGTCAGGACAGGTCCCCTCTGGGAGGTTTTGCTGTTTCCAACTATCCCTCATAAATAGGAGAAAAGTTCTGGCCAAATCCTCGTTCAGAGTCAATCTAAGCATTTCCTGACTCGGTGTTGATTTCACAGATTAAAGCTGGTCAAAAACAACCTGGTCGAAATCCAGCCAGCATTCATTTTTGAAAAAAGACCTTGAGGAATTTCATTCGGGTTTGTTCTGACAGGAGGGGCTGTGCTTTTCCCACCCAGAAGCTTGTTTGCTCTCAAAATATGTGCAATAAACACATGAATGCCGAGCCCCAGTTACAAGCAAAGAGGCTGCTTTCTGCTGCAAAAGCATTATTTTTGGTAAAAATACGGGCTATTAGTCAATCTGGGCTTATGCCTTTAATTCCAGGTCTGCCAGTGAGCCACTAACCAAAAATATTACAACTGCACCCAAGTTTCCATGTTCACATGAGGGCTGCAGTAACAGCCTGGGGTTTGGCAAGACAGGAACTTAGGATCGAAAAATCTCATTGATCCCAAAAGAAAAGGGGTGAGGATGTTAAACAAATCCCTGTGTATTCCTGCAGCCGAACAGAGGGAGGCTTTGCTTTCTGGTCTTCTTGACCCGTTCAGATAGAGTGTGCCCTCACCACACAGGGGTGAAAACCCAAAACACAACACCATGGTGTGTGCTCTGAAAATATGTGCAGTCCGAGGCAGATCCCAAATTTTGGCAGATTCCTAAGATCAGGAAATTCCTTGAGAGTTCGGGAAATTCTCCAAGACTGAACCCAAGCTATTTCATTTGCAGAAGATATCAAGTTCTCCTCTTTTTTGTGATGGGTCAGTGGGACCTTGGCGAGCACACGTTGCTGTACAGTGAGAAAAAGGATTAGCAAAACACTGCCGACGGCCAAACGCAGATGCAGGGCCCGCAGGAACAGCTGCTTGCAAAGGGAAGCCGGTGAAGCCAAATATCAACCACGAGGTCCCAGCTCCAAGCAGGTCTGGAAAGAGCCCAAGCTGGTATCAGTTACACTTTCTTCCCTGCTCCTTTGCCTGTGCATAAATAACCGCCCGTTATTTATGGCCGTTCCCCGTCGCACACCCTACACGCGTGCCTGCGGGGTCACCTCGGAGGATGGGGCAGAGCTGGCTGCAGTGGTGGGGCATGAAGTGCCCCTCTTCGGACCCAAAAATAACTCCCCCTCATCCCGTTGCCTCAAGCAGCACTGATAACGGCAGGGTTTCAGCCCAGCTGTTGCCACATTGATCAATTCAGAAGTCACCCGGTGCTCGGGGATGCATGGGAGCTGCACAGCACGTGGCTTGGAGCAAGCAGTCCCAAGGTGTGGGAAACCACCTCCTTTCTGCCCCAGCATCCCATCTCCAGGAAAAATGGCCACAGCTAGGGCAAGCCAGGCACAAAACAGAGAATCGAGCGTGTAGGATAACTTGTCCCAGGCTCACAGGGCTGCTCTCCATCTTCCACCCCAGAAACATGTATTTGCTGCTGAGGCAGTCCCCATCCAAGCAGGCTGTTGGAGCAGCCAGGAAAGCTCCATGTGGCTCCTGCCCCCGAAATGCAGGAGATAGTGGAGAGAGAAGACAACCCTCAGGCTGCTGCTCTGCAGAGCCCTGTGGCAGCCTCTGCACTTGGCCATTGCCTGCTCAGGCCCACCACGTGCAGGGAAACCTGTCTCCAAAGCCACCTCTCAGGTCCATCTCTCTTGCTAAAGTCACCCAGCAGACCCAGCTCCCTGCCTGGGTTATTTTCCTTCACACCTGCAGAAAGTGGGTGCCCGGGGGTAGTCAGCCCCCCAAGCATCCCAGCACCACAATGCTGGGCAATCTCTGCGCTTTGCAGGAGTGTCAGAGGTCACAATTAGCTCAACTGTGCCTTGTTTCTGGGTAACTTTAAAAAAAAAGAAAATCAGCAAAGAGGTTCATTTGTACTAATGTCCTTCAATATTCCCCAAGTCCCAAAGGAAAAGTATTTTCTTTCCGCTCTTGTGGTGTTTTTCTTCCACTATGTGCAGCAATGAGGTCACCAAACTGAGGTTTTGTGGCTAAATCACTGGGTTGCTGCCATCATCCTGTTCCCAGGGAAGGCAGAAATTGGCCCAGCTGGACATGCAGCCAAGGAAGAACATGGATCTTCCTGAAAGCCAGAGGCAAAGCTCTGCAAAGGACCTTGCCAAGCCCTGCTCTGCAAACATACCAGTCTATGGGCATTTCTTTAAACCAAAACACCATGCTGCTGTTCTCTCCGCTTCCAGTGAAAGTTTCTTGCACCAGGGACAGTCCCTATAGAAAAGCATTCCTGCAGAAGATGGGAAGGACCACCTGAAGTGCAAGCTATTGCAACAGTGTGGAAGTGATTGAATTATTTGGTAACACATGAGGTCAACTTCTCCTGCTGAAGACAACCTCCCCACAGCCTTGCAGCACACCCCAGCTGGGATGCCACACAGAGCTGCTTTGGGAGACCCTTCCCCAAGCATGCCTGGCTGCAGGTCAGCAGGTAGCCCTGAAACCATGCAATTTCTCCAAAGCCAGGGCTCCTCAGGCACTGCAGACAACAGGGCTTGTAGGATAATGTGTTGGGGGACAAGCTGGCACCAAACCCCTCTCCTGAAGCCACAGGATAAGCAGCTCAGATACCTGATCTCATTAGCTGACCCTGCTTCAGGCAGGTTGAACCATAGACCCCACCATGATCTCAGCCAGGCTGAACAAACTCACAATCTACTCCCAGAGCTCCCTCCAGCAAAACCAGGAGGGACACATACCTCCTTGTGAGGGCTCATGCTGGAAGGACCCCTCCTGCAAAAGCTTCCCAGTCACACCAGTACCTTCCCTCACAGAGCTGGCTAGAACCCTGCTCCTGCCAGCACAGTTCTGTGCCTGACCCAGCCTCAACCCCCACTGTGAAGACATTTTCCTCCCCACCACCTTTCCTCAGCTTCAGAAATATCCTTGCAGGTAGGCAGGAGCTGACAAACCTTTTTCTTGCAATGCAGATCCTGCTGCTCACCCCAGATCTTTACCTGCAGAGAAGCCTTTGCTCACACACACCTGGCTGCAGAAACACACAACTCCCACCCAGCCTCTCCAGCTACAGGCACCCAGCCTTTTATAGCATTCCCAGGCTGATGGGAACCAGCTGAGATCAGGGCTGCTCCTCCCTGGGCCTTACAGGGCCAGCCCACCCCAGCACAAAGCCTGGGTCCAGCCACATCCCCAGTGCCCCACCATGAACATGCTGAGGTTTACTGGGAGGGTGTCACCTCCTCCTTGCCGGGTCTTCATCCACCTCACCCTGTGTGCTGCTGAATCCAGCTGGGACTGCCCCTGGACACTGCTCCTGCTCCATCTCCATGGCTGTTGGCTGTTAATGCTCTCGAGATACCGTGGTCCTGGCATAGTTGGGAAGGGGTTTTTTAAAGCCCATCACCCCTGTCCCACATGAAGGACCTCCTGCCTGCCCCTTGCCCTTGCTGTATCTCCCCTGCCAGCCTCTTCATGCATTTTCCTGGAGGAAGGACACTAATGGATATATAAATAAACCAACCTGTGTATTCTTCTCCCCGCTCAGAGCTTGTGTAACCTGCGGTTGACCCCTCCTAGTCCTCCCCAAACCACAGCCCCAGTATGTGCTGCCTGCCGCCGCCGCTGCTCTGGCATTTTTATGAATGGCCTTGAGCCCGGGGAAGAGATGTGAGCATGGATTTGGAACAGCTCCATCCCTTCTACCGCACGCGCTAATCTTGACAAATGATCAGCGTGTGGCTTTCGAAACCAGAGATAAAGCTGTCTGACCACTTCAAGTCACTACACTTTCCCACGAAGAAAGGGAGTTTGTTCTCAGCCCCCGGCCGCAGCTTCCTCTGGAGCCTGGGCGAACCCAGGTGCCCCCGGCCCCATAGCTTGGGGGGACACACGACACACTGCAATCACACCCCTTGGGAGTGGGGCCAGGGTCTGATTCAGAACAAAACCTCAGCAACCTCCAAACAAGGCAGATGTTGTGACATTGTCTGGGTTTCTGATGCTACTGGCTGGACCACAACTGCCTCCTGCCTGCAAGCCTGCATCTTCTTCCCGTTGAGACCAAGCATGGAGCTGGGATGTGGCAGAAGCATGCACTAGGAGCTAGCAAGATCTTCCAGCCCTGCAGCTGAACCATGACCATGGTGGGCTTCCTGGAGCTCGGTTTTAGCTGGGAACTGGAGCACCTGGAGAACTTCAAGCCCTACTGGGGACAGTGCTTTCCTTGGACTGGTATCTGGTATTACAATGCTGCAGTCCTGTTGCATTTGGGACATGCATCTTGCCTGCCAGTTTGGGCAACGCAGTGTCCCCGTTCCTCCCTGGGGCTGGGGAAGCAGCCGTGGGATAGCTGCAGGGTCTTCACAGGGGCTCTGAAACCCCAGGGCAAGCCCTGGGTGGATCCTGTTGGACGTGCACCTGGGAAAGCTGGGCTTTCCAGAAGTCTCCTTCTCTTCACAGACACAGCCCTGCTGCCAAGGGAAAAGTCCTCTGCCAATTCAAGGAATGCCTTTGATCCAGTGGGAATCATCAGGGAGAAACTCTGCCTCTAAATTGAGCTGCTCCCTTGCCTTGCCACTTTGGGAAATGAATTTGTACTCGGAAAAACTCAGGCTGGGAGAGATCTTGGGAAGGCATCCAATCCATTTCCCTACCTCAAATTGGTCCTGATGGCTCAATAGTCTCCTCCAGGGCTATATTCATTTTGCTACCAGATTTTTATTATTATTATTAATATCAAACTTAAATTCCCTTTCCTACAATCTGCTCCTATCCCATGGCAACACTGAGGGCAACTGTCCTCTGACCACCGTGCCTGGGGCACCCCACCCTGCCCAGCGTGGCAGGTGCCTTTCCAGCAGCGGTACCTATTTAAAGCTCAGGATTAGGGTGGACGAGGCTGGTCCTGGCCAAGAGTACGTGAAGTTGAAGAGCCCCTGGACTGTCCTACCACTTTTCCTATTGCTGCACGGGCCTACGGGAGGGTTCGGCGGTGCGAGAGTGTGCACCCGCTGTGCCCTGTGCAGGCACCAAACATCGTACCCAGGTGGGAAAGGAAGGTCAGGGGCTGCTGGCTTGTTGACCCATGAAGGGAGGCAATTATTCAGCTGATGAGGCCATGCAGGTGTTAATTAAAAAGCATGTGAAGCAGAACAAGTCACTGTTTGGTGTCATCCGCTCGTGAAATTAGCCTCGTGGTGTTTCACCCAGCCCTCCCTGGGAGACAGGGCAGGGGAAGAGCAGCCCGTAGTGCCTCTGCTCTTACCCTCATCTGCAGCTGAGCTCCTGTTCCTGGGTACCTCCCGGGTCCTGCCCGATGTCCCTGCTTTTTGGCCAGCTCTCTGCTGGTTCCTTAGCAGGGAGAAACTTCTACCCATACTGGACTGGCCCACAGCATAGCTGTGCAGGGGTGAGAGGGGTAATTGAAATAATAACTCCTGGCAGTCCAGGTGGAGAAACAAACTCCCCAGTTACACACCGAGCTGGTGCAGGAGGTGGAGATACTGATGGACACAGCCACCCAGGTCAAGGAGGTGGGGGGAGTCTCAGGTTTGCCCAGCATCCAGATTTGATCATCGGTGGCTCTGATCTGATCCCCTTTACCCTCCAGCCAAGGCCAGGAGTGAAAGCAGAGCTTCTGAGAAGCACCAAGGCCTGGTGCTCCCTGACCCAAAGGTTGCCAGCGAGCAGGTCTGCGGAGCCTTTTGGCAGCAGCTCAGTGGCAAAGCCCTTCCATTCTGCTGGAGAGCTGTGCTGAGCATGAGCTTCACAGCTCTGGGAGATGGGGCTTGGCATCTTCTCTGTTAACCCCTGGGACATGCCCATGTCAGGAGGATGCCCTGGTAGGAAGGAGTCTCCTGCTTCTTCTCCACATGAGCACTTCTCCAGAGCCAGGATGCTGTGCCAGGCTCCACACGGGCACCCTCCTGTGCCTGGCCAGAGCTCACGGTGTGGTGGGGACCGGCAGCAGCGTGGCTGATCATCAAAGAGTCAAACCCGAGCTGCTCCCTGAGAAGTACAACTTAACAAATCCCAGTTTCCTGCCACTCTGTGTCTCATGGTTGGATTAGCTCACGGCTAATAAGGCACATGAGAGTTTTTCCCATACTTTGGGGCACTCATAATGGCTCTCTCCCGTGTGGATTCTTTGATGTCTTATAATAGAGTTGATGATGAATCCATTTCCTCAGTGGGGACCCAAGTTTGGCACTCTCTTGTCTACCCAGATGCGTTTTTTTTTCATAAAACAATTAGACAATAGAAAAACAAGATGGAATTCAGTCTCTCTGAGGATCCTGCCTCGCTATGAAATCTGGCAGAAAGTGACCCCAAGTTTCAAAAGTGGGGTTGGACAGCAGGGACAGGCAGACAGATGCACACATCCCCCCCCCCCAGAGCAGTGGCTCCCACCTCCTTCCCTTTCACAGCCAGGCCAGCGAGAACGAATGAGCACCTTTAACTCTGCCCTGTTGTGTCCGTTCACCACAGCACAGGCTGGAAGGCCAGGACCAAAGGGCTTTTTCTGAAACTGTGCAACACCAGATGTTTTTTTCCTGAGGCCTCAGACACACACGTGCAGCACGCTGTTATTAAAACTGGCTCATACTCCCCGCGCACAGGGAAAAAAAATTAAGGCTGTGCACAAGGTTAGTTCTCGACTTTGGCATCCAGCATTAAACCATGCAGGCTCGGTCGACTTCTGTTTGTTTTTATAGAGTTGCTTATAGACCGTCCCTCCTGCAGCATCCCAGCGGAGTGGAACAATGCGATGCACCAGCTGGATGAGAAAGTGCTTCATGTGCTGCCAAATATACCATGTAAAAACCATAATGCAGCCACCTCTGGGGTGCAGCCTGACAAGCGCACGGCGGCTCGCAGCAACACCCTGCAGCAGATTGAACTGAGAGGAGGGAGCCGCTTGAGAGGATGCACTGGTTCATTACACAGGCTTCCTCCTCTTGGTTTTCCGCCTGGTGTTTCCAGCCTGCCTCCCCCCGCACGGCCCTGCTATGGATTTTTCTTCTCCTGCTAATGTTTCTGTATTCATCTCAGACCGAGCCAAAGGCTCCTTTTAACTGAAAAAGGCCATTTGTCTCAGTATCTTATCATCTCTGTCTCAGTGTCAGCCCAAGCCTTGGATGCCTCCTTCCCCCAGCAGCAGGTTTCATTCCTGCATTTGGGATCCCACCCAACCACCCTTTCTCAGCTGCTTTTTGTTTTCCTCCAAGAGTTTTGGAGAAGCATTGCACGCCTCGCTGTGGTGTTTCCCTGCCCGGGCTGACTTGGGGCTGGCCTCTGCCGGATGAGACAGGAGCCTCATTGAACCCCTGGTGTGGCCTCGGTGGGATGCCCAAGGGTGTGAGTGGCCCGGTCTCTGCTTATATGACAAAATCTCCTGCTCCCCAGCATGGCCTCACCTCTGCGGGGCTACGAGCTGGCCTCTACTGGATAGCACCAGGGATGTTAGCCCTCTCCCAAATTGCCCGGTGCCCTGGGCAGGGGTCCTCGTCCCCTCACCAAACAGCAAAGGCTCCCTGTGGCTCACACAAAGGGTCTTACCCGGCTGTGGTTAATGGTGCGGTGCCTGGGGAGGGCTGTTGGGGCAGGGTAGGGTGCTCAGTGCCCAGCACCCGCTGCTGTGGGTCACATGTGGGTGGAGGCATCAGGGCGCAGGTTAGCAGGGACCTCTGCAGCACACAGGAGGGGTAGGAGACCCGAACCTGCCTTCCAAAGCCACTTGGGAGGAAATGCTGTGGGAGAGCCACGGGTCTGCAGGGAAAAGCAAGGGATGCCCCCCTCTCTCCTGGAGCCTGGAACCGAAACCCAAATCTACTGGGGAGGGCTGATCTCAGCTCCAAACCAGCACCACTTTCCTCTTCCCCTTCCTGCAGAAAGGGTGCTGGGTTCGCTGGCCCCTTGGTGGTGCCGGACGCATCAGGCTGGTGCCAGTCAAATGATTGACAGCTGCCAATCTCCAGCAGTAAAGATCGCCTCGAGCCGAACGTGCCCAGGGGACAGAGTTACGGTCCCTGCAGCCCTTCTCTCCCCCTGCGCCCCGGGGTGAAGCAGAGCAGGCCTGCGGGCTGCGGGGGGGTGGCCGAGGAGCCGTGCGGGTACCCCCGGCTCCAAACCCCGCTGCACCTGCTACCCCCGCCCGCTGCCCGGGGAGGGGGCAGTGGGAGAAGGGGCGGCTTTGGGGGCGAGGCCGGGGTGCGTTCCCCTTCCAGTCCCCCCCGCCCCCGGGGCCGGCAGCGCTCTCCTCCCGACCTCCGCTGGGGGCTGCGCGGGTCGAGCTTCAGCACCGCGGGGACTGCGCGGGGCTGCGCGGGGTGTGTGTGTGTGTGTG